>JARFJB010000417.1:8837500-9002500 GCA_036346205.1 Vesta saturnalis | reverse complement strand
TTCTCCAATCCTTTAGTTTATGTACTTAAAATTTTGTTGGTTTCATAACTAATATTTTGATGTATTTAGGTTCTTTTGGTACGTATGCCTTCACATCTTTATTCTATAACCACCTTCTGAGACTTGGATTCATGAATACGCTATTCGATACACAACTATACTAACGAGTTTCTCTTTATTACGTGACGGAGCCCTGGAAATCTAAGCAATTAGTTATAACAAGAATCAATTGTTTATTACTATTGATGCACTAAACCTACGAACTCTTATCGAGTGCGGATATATTTTATTCAGCTGTTGAAGTGCGCTTTAAATTAATATTTATTGTCGTTCCTGTATGACTTGTTCCTGTAATGTACGCCACTCAGGGTCTTGCTTGTGATGTGCTTTACCTGTAATTTGAAAGGTTAAAACTGAATATAGGTTTACGAACTATACATTTTACACTTGTTGTTATTAATAGAACCGTATTAACAGCAGCATTCTGTCAAAGTTAAGTTTAATACATGAAGTTACTATTTTAGAACTACTATTCAATACGTTAATATGCTTGATGTCAAAAATTTTATGTTTTACGTCGCTTAATCAGAAACTGATGATTTATTAATCTCTAATTATCTTTATGTTATGTACCATTAGCAGGTTAATTATAAATGTAGTTTTATTTTATCTATATACCATATCTGGGATTATTACTTTCATGAATACTAAAATTTTAGTTTTATTTGAGCATTCACTATTTAAATGTGCAGGTCAGCGTTCTTTTCCTTATTTAAACTGTAAGCAACGTCACACCTGTGTCTTTCTCCTTTTCTTGGTTCAACACAAAAGCAAACTAAGTGGTGCCCTTTTTAATTTTCATATTTTTTCTAAACCAACCACACGCCCATGCATCCAAATGCTTTGCACTTCACACTGAAAAGGGGTCACTTCACACCTCCTAATTTGGACATCGATACCTTTGTGTACGTGACAGTGTACAAAATTTAGCGGAGATTTGTTTGCTCATACATACACACGGACGGTCGGACAGACGAACAGCACAATGTCAATAAGTACCTCGACTTAAAACTTTAGTCACCTACACGGTTCACTGCATTAAAAAATCCGATGACGTCATAATGCAACGGTGGAGGACTCTCTAAGTACGAGTATATCCTTCAAATATACACAATGAAAATAAAAAATGGACGTGTTTTAGGGTTTTTCAATAAAAGTATCGCCGAAAATGAACTTCATAGACTCACTGTCATTTACCGTTTTACAATTCGAACAAAAATCAGTTCACAGAGACTAAAAACACACAAAAGCGCTATTAAAATCCATGCATATAGACCAGTATATTTAAGAACAATTTAATACGTTACATAAAGCATTATTAGAATAAATTAGTATCACAAATACTTCAATTAACGATCACTTTGAAGAAAATGCTTAATACTTAAATTTAATACGTAAAAACACTTAATTATTTATATTATAGTATTTATACTAGCCTAATTTTCACACAGCTAAGGGTTAAAGATACAAATATACAATTCAGCAACACTAATTTAACGAATGAAGGATAAAACTGATTTAATTATTACATTGGATATAAACACCTCAGCACCTTATACTTAGCTTACATCTGCACCTCATAATTACAAAAATTACTACGACGTTGCAGTAATATTACGTAAATTCACACAGGTTCCAGTTTTTAAAGCGCTCAAACTGAAAGACATAGGAACATCATCGTGCGATACAGCGATAAAGAAGGAGGAGGCCGCACGTGATGAGGATATTACTTTTGAATTTTTCAATTTACATACACGTTTGCATCAGCAGCTGCAGTATGCTTTTTGGTTTATAACTAAAAATTATTCATCTTCAAATTCCATAATATTAAGGTGATTTATACTGTTTATGGGCACTGTATTATAGGAGTAGCCGAATGTGCATGGAGAATTGCGTTTATCCAACATGGCCCAGCACTGGTGTAAACCCACTTTAAAATACGTCGTGGTTTCAATTTCAGTTAAACATCGAGTCTTATTTTGTATGCTTTATAGTGTGGATCTTAAGTAATGTACGGGTACGAAACTTCAATGAGCAATCTGTGCAACCAAAACGTGGTTCTTTTCCACAATCAAATTTTTTGTGTTGGCGTAAATTTCCATAATGTTTGTAAGTTCTACCACATTCACAGGAAAATTTTGTTGAACCTGAAACAAAGGAATATTAAAATTTATGCAGCTTATGGTGGTACCAGTGTTAACTAATTCTTAACACCCAAAGTATACATGCATTCCTGAACAAGAGAATAGAATATATATATATATATATATATATATATATATATATATATATATATATATATATATATATATATATATATATATATATATATATATATATATATATATATATATATATATATATATATATATATATAATATATATATATATATATATATATATCGTCGAAGAAGTCCGTAAATCGTGTTTTCACGAAAATACAAGGGATTTCACGAAAAATCGGATTATGGCGTAAACGTCAGTCGCTTTACGCGATCTAACTGATTCGTACAATCCTAATCTAGTGTTTTCACGAAAACGCGAATTGAATATCGAGTTTTCAAGGAATAGCGGGACTAGTTTATTAGAATGACAAAAATACGTTAAAACAATAAAATGCGAGAAGGGTTGTCGGGTTGGAAGACAATGGGAGAAGCATCACGCTGGTGTGACAGAACCAAACTACGTTTGTAATGAGAGTCGATCGTTCTGGCGACCTTTAATAATAATAAATTTATTCGATGTTTAAACTGTTTCGTTCTAGTAATAATAATAATTTAGCATTTCGCGACGAAAAAAGACAGAAACATACTTTAGTACCGTTCGAGTAATTGTTCAGGATGTATGTCAAGCCATTATAGAGATAATGAGCCGTACTGTGATGCCACCTTCTATAGAAGAAATTGTGGAAGAAGGTAGAAGTAGGCTATAAAAACACGTGGAATTTTCCTAATTGCATAGGTGCCCTTGATGGAAAACACGTGAATATTCTATAAATAGTGGATCTGATTTTTATAACTATAAAAAGACCTATTCAGTCATTCTTCTGGCGCTGGTGGATGCCAACTACGAATTTATAGCGATTGATATAGGTTCTTATGGCATAAATGGTGACGGAGCTGTATTTAGCAACTCTGAACTTGGAATGTCATTAGCTGATAACTCTTTGAATATACCGTCCGATAAGCCATTAGTAGAAAAAGGAGAAAAACTTCCAATGGTAATAGTAGGCGACGAAGCTTTTCCTTTGAAACCCTATCTTCTTCGGCCTTATAGTAGATAACAATAAAATATTTAATTATAGGCTTTCAAGGGTTCGTAGGGTAGGTAGTAGGTAATGATTTGGAATTTTAGCTGCTAGATGGAAAATATTTTTGCGCTACATGGAAGTTCAACCAGATGCAGCAGATTCTGTTATCAGGACAGCCTGTTGCCTTCATAATATGTGGCACGAATAATTTTGAGCCCGAAAAAGATTACTCAGATGTACCCGAGGGATACCTGACGAACTTTACACCAATAAGACAAAACTACACGCAGCTTACTTTGAATTTAGAGATTACTTTGTGTCAGGTGCCGGTAGTGTCCCATGGCAAATAGAACGAATTCGTAGAGGAAGGCAAAACATACAGTGAGCTTTAGTATTTAGAATAAATCATGTTTTATTTTTATAGAAAAACAGTTTTAAATACTTCATGGCAATCAATATTGTGTTAAGTAAGCTCATGTTTTTTTTTATTTATGAAAAAAGGCCATTACGTCAATTTCATTTATTAGCTTTTATACATAGATACGTACCGGGTGACACAAGGTATAGTTATTTTTTGTATTATAATTTTTAGACATACAATAGTTTTAAAATTGTAGAAAAAAAGATGGGGGTAACTACATCTTGTATCACCCGGTACGTAAAAAAACCTATTTTTATGATTAAAAATTATTGTTAATTTTATTAGATACATAAATAAAAAATAAAAAAGCTTAAAAATCTGTAAAAATAAATATGTTTTGAAAATAGACAGGAAATTTAACTCGATTAATAAGATCTTAACTACGTACCTGTTGAATTTATTTCCCGCCCAATTTCTTACCATTGTTTGATCCCTGCAAAATTTACTTTTCATGTCATATAAGCAAGGGTGTTTTCTAACATGATCAATTATTAATAAACCCATGTTAAAAATATAAAATAATATCACACTTGTCGACCTTCCCAACGCAACGTCACGCGACGAAAATCTAAAAGCAAGGATCTTCGTCGCGTTGTGTGGCGTCGGACTGCATCGCATCGCATCGGGTGGGGTAAGTGTGTTCGAAACGTATATATTCTTACAAGAAATTCGGTGTTGGATCTGAAACGCATAGCGTAGCGTAGAATTGCGTCAGGTCGCATCAGGTAAGTATGTTTCTGCCTTTAAAACCTTACTGGATCAGTCAGTTTATTTTCTGAGTACACCTCATGACTTAGTCACTTGCACCCAGAGAGTTGTTACTAAATAGAAAGAGACGTTCTACCAGCTAAACGTAAAATATTTTGTCATTTCTCTATTTGACCAATATTCAGAAAAAATACCGTGGTTACAAAACAAAAGAGGGTTAACGTATTTTGGCATTCCACAAAACTAATCTGGCTGTTTCGCGAAAACACTAGATTAAGGTCGTAAGAATTAGTCAGATCGCATAAAGCGAAACCCCTCGTATTTTGGTGAAAATACGATTTACGGTATATATTTTAAATTAAGCCTCCATAAAAACGCTTTTTCCGAAAGTGGACAAACAAATTCACCAATCTTATTATAGCAATAGCATACGTTCACAAGCAAATATGTTGTTTAATGGCCCTAGTTATTCTTTTCTTGTTTTAACAAATTGTGGCATTGATGTTTAAAGAATGCATGTAACAAAGTACTCCTAAATGAGGCTGATCATACCATACTAAGGGATCCGAGGTACACAATATGGTCTAGACGGAGGTTGATATCAATCCACCCGTGAACAGACCGAGCTAGTAGCGTAGTGTTAACACGACCTGCTTAGCATTCGGGAGGTAATGGGTTCGATTCCCGTCTACCTTGTATGACGTATTTCAGGAGGTTTTCCTCATACACATGTAGCGGCATGGTCACTGCGTGTATGCACACCATGTGCGGCTACTTAGACGAATTCTGGAGTAGTATTTTCCCCCTCAGAACCCTAACTCGTTCCTTTCGATCCTATCCTTAATCCCACCGCTCATATACACGTAATGTATGTACGTATGTGGAGAATCCATGATTGTGGTGGAAGGAGCTAGGAAAGCTCCCGCTCCCTTGGGGGAGGGAATGAAATACGTGGCCTTTGCCTTTTTTCCCCATAAACAGGGTTGTCAGATTCATCAGATGTATCATTTGTAGCTACGAACACGTTAAATTTTCTCACATATTTATTTAAGTAGTTAATTACCTTTGATTTAGCGACCGTATCTTCACAGCCGTGAACACTGCATAAATTAATATTTCCAGAACTTAGGCGCCAATTATGCGCTGTTTTGCGCCGCAAAGATAAAATTGTCCATCCCCATAGAAAATAAGTTATTACAAAAATTAGGCATGTATTATGCGCCGTTAAAGTTAAATTTTGCGCCCTTATAAAAAACAAGTTATTACATTGGCTCGGCTAACTTCACATAGCCGTTACTTTCTACACAAATATATTTTTTCTTATGCGGCAGTTACACACAAATTAAAACAAAATTTTGTCCCCGTAACGCTGGGCGCGCACTACAGCGACTCTGGCCCGTCCCAGGCCGGTCAGGTCCTTATTTAAAAGCACGAATACGTGTAACCAAATGAGCACCTGCGCACTACACCGGACCGCACCGGTGACTGGGACCGACCCTGATCGCCTGTAGGGGCGACTAGGGCCGGAGCCGATCGAGTGGGGAACCGCGCTTTTCTTACAGATTAGTCATTTCCACCATTCTGCAGGTGGCGTCTTTATTCAAAGAACAATTAGTTGTGCGGATAATTAAATAATTAATTTACGGATTTTTGTAAGGATTTTGGGATCTTTATTTATACGATGCGAAGTCACCGTTTTCATTGTAACACTGAAATAGAATTCTTGGGCATTGGTCATTGACATTTGCCTCTTATGACCTGTGGCATTGTGGATATTATTTCGGTACGCCCTGAAGTTAAATCATATCTGCAGTTTTTTAAACGGTTGATTTTATTAGAAAATGCTTAGAGGAGTATGCTGTTACAAAAACACTTTTTTCCTAATTAAAAAAATTTGATTTTGATAAGACTTTAAAATTTAGATTAATGTTCACAACCCTATATCATAGTTACGTAAATAAAGCTATTTCCCAAATGTTGTTGAAACGGGATCATGGTTAAAGGGCTGGGGGCGGGCTGGAGTGGGCCAGTGTAGTGCGCGGGTAAACGTCGGAACAAACAGGGTTCGATCCGGTACCGAGGCGAGCCGGTATCGCTGTAGTGCGCGCCCAGCTTAAGCAATCAGTTATCGACAGGGTTAACTTCACAGCCCTGAACTTATGAATAAATGAATGTACTTTTTTGCACAATAATTAGACACCCATTATGTGCCGCTAAAATTACATTTTCTCACTTAACTACGTTCACATAATAGCAATTTACGTATGCTGTTCTAACTACACTGCTAAATTTAGATAAATACACATTGAACGACAAACTATCTTATCGAGTTTAATCCCATTGATCAGGATATCAACTTCAGTTTGTTGCAAATATATCTTCCATAACAAATTTAGCGATTATTATATTGCAGATGGTACAAAGGAAGGCGAGGTTGGAAGAAGGGCCAGTGCTGGAAGGAAAGTATGTGGACGATAATGGGAAACGAAAGTATGGGCCTAGCTGTGAAACGAGCAATCTATAATGGCGTGTCCCACCAACACTGCATGGAAGTGAGACATGGATATGTAAAAAAGCACGAAAGAAAAATAAATGCCGTAGGTATGAGATTCCTGAGAAGCGCATGTGGTAAAACGAGAAGGGACAAGATAAAGAATGAATGCATAATGACGGAGTATGGCGAGGAAAAGATGATGATGGATAGATATACAAGTAGTACATTACGTTGGTTTGGTCACATTGAGAGAATGAACAACGCAAGATTAACGAAGCAAATATATGTGGGTGAGGTTAGAGGAAAGGCCGGGTTTGGTAGGCCGCGTAAAACTTGGCAGCATGCAGTAGAATCTATGATAAAGGAAAGAGTTTAAAAAAAAGGGCACGTCAAAGAAAATGTATGAATTGCGGAAGCTAGGGAGGTATGCGGAGATAGGAAAGTATGGAGAAAGATTGTGAATGAAAATTAAATAAGAGGCAGAGATTGTTTTGCCTACCCCGCAAGGGAATGGCATGAATATTAAGTTAAGTTAACTTAAATAAACATTTGCACCAAAATAGTATATTTAATAATAACAATAATCACAATATAAATACTTTTATAGGGTTTATATCACAAAATGCTAGACATATTTAAGATACATTGGATTGTGTTTTATTTGATGCCTTAATAGATTTGATTTTTGTTTAGTAACAAACTGACAATTTGTGAAATTACACTTAAACTGTGCTATTTTTCCACACTCGTATTTCCTATGACGATATAATGATGCCAATTGTTTGTAAGTTTTTAAGCAATTACTGCAACTGTACCATTCTTCATGACCTAAAAATTGAATATAGTGTTAAATTCAGTTATACAAAAAAATTCAATCATTATTAATTATTTAGTCACACATTATAACAAAATCTATTAGGAGTACAATCGTACGGCGCAGTTGGAATAATCCAGTATGGTACCGACTCCTGCAAAGAATATAACCTCACTTTTTTATACAATCAGTTGAATGAGTTTCTATTCAAGATAACTGGGCGATATTAATGTGTGGTAATAATATTTGAACTTGCAACAACTGAAAGAGAGATGGTGATAAGTACTTTATTTGTCATCCACGAAAAACATCCACCTCTACCAGAGATGGATGTGTGTGTCTGTATATGCGCTCGCGCACGTGTATGAGTTTGTGTGAGCCAATTGAACTAAGTCTACTTTAAGTAAGTTGAGACTTACCTAAGTTCGGATTGGCGTATTTTTTTAGTGGTTAATAGGTTCACATGATTTACAAAACTTTGAAAAAGTCTCCTATTAACACTGATAACATTCAAGGGAAAAAAATTCGTGAACGGTTTTAGGGGTTCGCTTATTGAGGTTAAAATAAAGAGCTGGAGATGGTTTCAATTAAGGAAAAAAACATTCAACATAGTCGTGTTTCCTAATAAAAGATAGTGGAACGATCAAAGAAACTAAAACCTTTTAGTAACGGCAAGTGCAACTTTCATTAAGTAACGGTATACATTCTTTTCTTTTCTTAAAAGAAAAGAAAAAAAGAAGCTCGTCTTGTGTCTTCAGGCACGTCAGCAGCTTTTGTTGGATTTGCTTGTATTATGATTGAAGTTAGGCCGTTAAATTGTTTATTTAAAGAGTAGTCAAGTTTGGTTGAGATTGAAATGCGTTCCCATTTATAATGCTCTGATGCATTTAACCACGTGTCGACATAATCACAAACAGCGACGTGTACCAAGTTAAGTAGGTTACTACTAAAAAAATTGGGGTATCTTCCGTATTCCAAGAGCGTTTTGCAGAATTCTAGGGTTAATTAAAAAGCTTCCGATACTTACATTTTAAGATTCTTGCTTATGATTTCGAGTTGTTTTCTTGATTCTGCTGTATGTAAAGATATGTATAATACTCAGATGCTTGTACGTAATACGGGGGTTACACATTTAGTTCTCATTGCAGATGTAATAAAATAATTTTCAAGATCCAATAAAGAGCATAGATATTTATTTGATTGAATTAGAAGTTACATACGATTAAGAGAGCGTATATGAGCAAGTACTCATAATTTTTTTGATGATTTTCCTTTTGTTTTTTTTTAGCACAGTTTCCTTACTTATTATCGGTGCCCACATCTTGTATTAGCGTATATTTTAGCGCACTCAAGATGGCTTGGTGCTCACAATTATACGACTACAAGGAAACCGATAAAGACGTACAGTATAAGCCCCGCTAAGGTTTCGCTTACGACTTACGACCAACGCGGCGTGTTAGCCTAGGTATATTCTGAATTTTTAGCTGTCATGAGATCTAGTCCAGTGACTTGAGCACCAAAATAAGCGAAAGTTTGACGAGTTTGTCCTAAAAAAAGGTTAAACACGAATCCAAGATTACGAACTCTTTTACTAATTTGTATAGTTCGGACCCGTCATGAGCGAACTACCTTAATTAAAATTAACTTGCCTCATTTTTCCTAAAATTTGGCTATAAATTGGTTTTCACAACCATCACGTTCTAGTCTCACGCAGATCCTATAGTTTTGTCCTAGTACAGAGTCTTCTTTCTCCCCTGGTGTATCAAAAAATATATAAGCCATACACAACTTTCAAAATTGCAGATACTATCACCACTAAAAATGTACACAAATTTATTTAATCTATTTGTTAAACCAGTTTCATAATTTTATACAAGTATTAAAATATAAAGCCTAATTTTAACAAGTAATAAATTAAAAAAGTACAAAATAAATTCACTATATCTGGTGTTTGTAGTTAAAGGGGGAATACACATTAGGAACTCGTAAACACTTCAATATAATTATTTGTAAATCTGCATATCGCTATTAATATGTTAGTTGCACACATGTTTTGTATAAAGGTTTTTTTAATTGTACCATTTATACATCATTTATAAAAAATAGAGTAAACAGTGTGAACTGTATTTCATCGGTTCATACAACCCATTAACGGTAAGTCAATACGTGTGCTGCTATCTATTGTAAATCACGTTAAGTTCGACTTAAGTTGTACTGCACGTATCTGAAAAACATGTATATAAGCGTTTATTGTTCATTTTGATCTAAAAAGGTAAAGGTGTTTCTGTAGTAGTGGTCTGAAAATCAACGTATAGAGTGTACGAGAAAATAATGGACTTCAGATCAGAGTAAGCATTATTACTACGAAGGTTTTTATTGCTAACGTGTAATATGCTGTGTAACATATATATGAAACCTTAACAAAGGAATACATGATTGAGGTTAGGTCATATAATTGGATAGTATGAACAAATGGTGACTCAAATTCCGCCGTTGCCATATGCCAACGCTAGCCGGACGAGAGATCAAAAAGGAACACCAAAAGTGTTGAACTAAAATGGTTTCCGTTATATAAAAAGTAAACCGAAATATGGATATTGTTTCATGCAAGCTTTAGAGTGAAGTGGTGTCAGGCGATCAGGGTTCGAATCCCAGTCATGTCCAAATTTTTTTTGTCAATATTTGGAAATCTAGTGATAGTGTATTTTTTTTATTTTTAGGAGGGGTTTTACTCTAGAAGAGGCTCTTCACAATTTGGACACATCTGCTATTTATATAGAGCGTCCAGATCCAAGTGTCCTTCCCGACGAAGACTCAGCGGACGAGAAGGACGGGGGTATTTGAAAAATTTATTGGCGATGACATTATATATTTCCTAGTTCGGGAATCCAATAAATATGCGTTGTTCGTGAATAACCCAGACCCAAAAAACTCTGTTGAGGAAATGAAATGTCTGGCTATTTTATTTATGTCAGGTTATGACGTATTACCAGGTCGTGACTTGTACGGTAAAACTACAGATGTCAAAAATTACATGGTCGATGCGGCAATACGAAACCAAACAATACTGATATATCCTAGAAACTTACGCCATTGATGGATAAATTGAAACATAAATTTTTAGAAAATTAGGTTTTAGAACAGAATTTAGACTTCGATGAGTCTACGATAAAGTACTTTGGACGTCACTCTTGTAAGCAATTTATTAGAGGAAAGCCAATTCGCTTTGGTTACAAGATGTGGTGTCTTAATGAACCCAGTGGATATTTGGTCAATTTCGATTTGTACCAGGGTAAGAATCCCAGAGGGAATCAAACTTATTTTGATAACCTTTTCGCTGGTTTCACCATTTTGTTCTATCTGAGACATCTGTCATCTGCTTCCTAACAAATTGTTTGTAAAAAATAAAAACCGTGGAGATCACGCAGCTGCTATTGATAGTGAAGATGGCATAATGGTTGAATAATGTTTCAATAGCATCTACTTGTCATGGAATTCAGCCCATTTCGAATGTAAACAGATATTGTAGACAAATACTATAATAATTCCTAGACTATCTAAAATTTAGGAATATAATGGTTACATGGGTGGAACGGATCGTTTTGATGAAAATGCTTCAAAATACAGAATTAGAATGTCAGACAACATGCGGTATGATAAATTAGATCACCTCTTGGTTAACACTGTTGAAAAAAAAAGACGTTGTGCAGGTGAAGGGTGTACATCAATTGTACGTACGATGTGTTCCAAATGTGATGTCTGCTTATACACAGACTGTAATTTTATTTTTCAACGAAATAAAAACTGTATACCCTAACCGGATAGCACTGCCATTTTTTTCTCTGAATAAACGTTATTGAATTTTTTTTTGTAAATTTTTCAGTATTTGTTAGACATCTATTAATATACTTTCTTAGCAAAAACCTCTTTTTACGAAAATAGAATACTTCGCCGTTAATGGGTTAAATGGGAACCTTCACAGATAAATAAATTTACAAGCATTTCACGCAGTGTAATGTTACCAAGTTCAGTTCTGCTGTAATTTGTTTATAGCACATATCAAAAATGCATCGGCAATGTTTTCGAATATCTACCAAACAGATGGCCGCTATAAATCAGACTCTAATTCACAATAATTATACTATTCAAATACAATTGATTCACCTGCTAAAACGCATTATACTATACTGTTCATATAAGAATTATACTACTTCCAACGAGTGAATCTGACGAGCGTGTGCGTACAAAATGTATCTTTGGTGAAATTTTTTATGACACAGGTAACACTCAAACTGAGGTTCTTTTCCACATTCGTATGTCAAATGACTTCTTAAATGCTTAAGATGCTTATAGTTCTTGTTACATTTGGTACAATAGTATCGGTCTTCTGGTTGCACCATATTTTTCTTATTGTATATTTTAATTTTAATCCAGGCGTTTGGTGAACCTAAAATAAATTGTACATTAACATTAAATTTAATACACTCAAAAATCATTAACAATACTAAAATAATACATACAAATAAGAAATAATTGTGTTGTATATACATATACCTACACCAAGGCAAGAAATAATCTAGTTATATCTCTAATGATTCGTAATATACAGGTAATTGTTTTAATATCACACACACACACACACACACACACACACACACACACACACACACACACACACACACACACACACACACACACACACACACACATATATATATATATATATATATATATATATATATATATGTGTGTGTGTGTGTGTTGTATAGCGGACCGCGAAAATTTTATTATTATAATAAACATGTCAAATCGCAATTGTTACCGTGATAGAAGGGTTAACGGTGTGTAATATATTTTATTATATATTAAGTCGTAATTTGGTAATGTTTTCCGGATATTTTATTTTCTGTATTTTACGTAATTGATATTTGAGTAAAGGTTGAAAAAAAACACATGTTAGCATAGAAACAGACGTGACGAATTGTTGAAAATTTCTATACGCGCGCTTTTGATGTAAAAATGTCACTAGTTAGTAATTAATTACTAACGGTATACACTGCAATCAAAGACGTCTTTGTTTGGTACTTTGAAACTCGAGACTTAAATGTAGGGTTTGTTACGGACGAATGCATATTCTTAAAATTAATATGTCGTGCAATAATTAATATGAAACTGTTCCAACGTAAGTTAATATTTCCTGTTTTTTTTTATCACTTTTAAAAGACAGGGGTTGATTTTCTGGAGTAGACATGGCGAGTGGAAACCAGATGAGAAGGCAGTTGCGGTTGAAATTTTGATTGAACCGGACGATTTGATTTGTTTTAATTAGAAACTCCCATTGTAAAAAGTTTGACTTTAAAATATTTCGTGCGTGTGCATTTTCTTGTGAATTAGCCAACACTAATTTGTTTTTTCTCTCGGGTGTTGGTTGTAATGTGTTTTTCAAATATTAATCTATACATAACAGCCACCTTTTTTGAAGTTAAACCGCGTATGTTAATGATTTGTGTCTGTGAGCAATTAAAGGAATATATATATATATATATATATATATATATATATATACAGGGTGACATAGAAAAAAGTGCTATGCATAGTGCCACGCGAAAGAGGACACTAAAATAAGAAAAAAAGTTCCAACGCCTTCGTTAGAAGATGTTGAAGTTTAATTATTTTTTTGTTTTTTTTTAATATCTTTTTAGAATGACGTAATAAGCGGACGAAATTTTGTATACAGGGGCTTTTTATCACGCAGAATTCAAATATGACCTTAGTTCTTTTATTACTGATAGAGGGCGTCGCATACAGGTTTCCATCTTGTTTGAATCGGTCCTAACTTTTTTGCCTTACACTGTATGTCATTTTTAACTGGAACAATTTATTTTCCCATCTTTTCTGCTTCAGAAAGGTATACCTTATTGAAGTCGCTAGGACCAACGGTTTACGAGAAAAATGCATCCGATGCATGCAAATTATCCAAAAGCGCCAAAGTAATTTATTTGCAAAACCGTAATTAGAAGTCACCAATATGGGTTTTTTTATTAATGTATGGGCAGGTATAATTGATAATTACTTAATTGGCCCATTTCAATTGCCCAATCGATTAACAGGTGAACTGTATCGAAATTTCTTGGAGAATGAACTAAATACGTTATTAGAGGATGTTCCATTGGCTATTATTGGTAGAATGCGTTACATGCATGATGGCGTGCCAGCTCACTTTTCTCGATTGGCAAGGGAATTTTTGGATAGCAGATTTGGAAATACGTGGATTGGTCGAGGGGGACCTGTACTCTGGCCAGCTCGTAGACCCAACCTTAATCCCCTCGATTTTTCATTTTGGGGAATCATGAAAAATGATGTTTATTCTGTAGAAATACATAATGAAGAGCAACTATGGATAAGAATTATGGAATCCGCAGATAGATTCCGTAATAACCCAGGAATATTTCAAAGATGCCGTCAAACCTTAGGAAGAAGAATTGAAAAGTACAAGGACAACAATTTGAACATCTAAAAATTTAATGTTTTTTTTAATCACTGCCCTTCATTGTTGCTATTAAAATTTAATTGTTGAAGTGTTATGTCATTGTTTTTGCAAATAAGTTACTTTGGCGCTTTTGGATAATTTGCATGCATCGGATGCATTTTTGTCGTAAACCGTTGGTCCTAGCGACTTCAATAAGGTATACCTTTCTGAAGCAGAAAAGATGGGAAAACAAATTTTTCCAGTCGAAAATGACATACAGTGTAAGGCAAAAAAGTTAGGACCGATTCAAACAAGATGGAAACCTGTATGTGGCGCCCTCTATCAGTAATAAAAGAACTAAGGTCATGTTTGAATTCTGCGTGATAAAAAGCCCCTGTATACAAAATTTCGTCCGCTTATTATATCATTGTAAAAAGATATTAAAAAAAAAACAAAAAAATAATTAAACTTCAACACCCTATATCTTTTAAACGAAGGCGTTGCGAACCTCGAATTTTATTTTTATTGTTGTATAAATGAATGTTTAGCCTGAGAAAGGGGCGCTGTAGTTTTTCTAACGTACTCAAACTTATATATGGGTCACGACGTTACGATCTATTTATAACTTACCCTTGTAAGGCTTTGTTTTAATGAGTTTAGATTGTTAAGTGGAATTATTCGCCTGCGAACTAATTTCTCACTATATGTAATTTCTTGTAACTGTACATATGTATTTTATGCTTTAGTAGTCACTAAACAATTGTGTACGTATAAATTCCTTGTTTATTTTCTTTTGTCCTTGCCTTTACCTTATTATCACCTATGCGACTTTACTGTTGTATTTTATATGTACCGTAATTTGCCTTGTTGTTTTATGTGCTTATTTACTTAAAGACCGGCATGATTGGTTTTAAACTGCTTTTTTTATTTTTCTCTTAATGTCATAATTTTGTACGCACTTTAACCTGATTTAATGGTGTTTCCTTATATATATATATATATATATATATATATATATATATATATATATATATAACCCTTTCATTGTTTTCTTTGTGTTATTTAATTTATTAATGTACTTGTGCAATTACTTATTTATGAATAAAGTGAGCTTTATTGTTGGCCCTTTCCCACACCAGTAACGGGCTGAAGCACCATTGTGCAAAGTTCGTTAATTTTAATTTGAGTAGTTTCATTGTTTACCTGCCTCTCATGGTGCAACACTTACCTCATCCAGCCTATCTAATTCAAAAAGCACTGCGTACCTACCACTAGACGGGTACTTCATTTGATCAGATTTGAGGGTTGCGAGTAATTAAATATCAGATTTACAAATAAATTCTAATCTTTTAAGTATTGTCAGAAAAGTCCATGTAAGGCAAGCAATTAATTTGAGTAATAATAACATTATTGGCAGTAAAGTCAAGGTAAATCACTTAGTGATTCTTTTGTCCTTGAATTTGCATTATTTCAAATAAGTTCAAATTACACTTTTCAAAATAGGGTACCTGGGGGACGCTACAATATATACCGGGTTGAGCCTTTGAAGACCTGCAATAGCAATATTTTTTAAACAAATAGAGATATGAAAAAACAATATATATATATATATATATATATATATATATATATATATATATATATATATATATATATATATATAGACACACACACACACACACACACACACACACGTTTAAGCTATAGAGTTGGTTAAATTATAAAAACTTTAGAGAACTTTGTTGCAACTTTAAATCCACCTAAAGATTCGATATATCTTTTCTGATTTTTGCCGGTCGCTCGCAAATGAGTGATATTAGGTTTTTTTTTATTAATACATCATTAGGCCACTTTTATAAGAGGAATTTAATAAAGACAAAAATATGTTTCCAGCTTCATTTTTTTTTCATATTTGGAAAAGCTGTACAAGAGCTTTTCAATTATATACTACAGGTCTAGGTTAACAGTTTCCTTAAGCTTCAAAATTCGAAATTATTGTTTTTTTTTCATAGTAGGTTTGGATTACGCGTCACCACAATTATGAAATATGCCTCGTGTCATTATTCCATATCGTTGAGTTGTCATTAAATTGCGTAATTTACTTGTTTTTACAAAGTTTTAAAGGTTTTTTCAAGTACTTAATATGACCTGTTAATTAGTCTAATGTAGAAAATTTAGATATGATTCAACTCTATTTTAAAGCTAACAGGAATACAGAAGCACAAGCAGATGAAGAACGATTTTCCGAGCGATACTAACCTAACCAGCGACATTTTAGATTTTTAGTTACGAATTTGTTAGCTTATAGATCTTTTTTAAAAGTAAAACCCAAAATTTATACCAAAAATAATGAAATGCGATCATAGTAGAACATTTAAAATTGATGAAAATACTGCATTTCTCAAATCAACTGTGCATCGAGTTCTAAAACAACATTGTTTTCATCCTTAAAAACCTCTTATTGTACAGGGTCTTCGTGAAGGTGATAACGGTTTATGCATTGTAAAGTATTTAATAAGCGTAATCATCATTGCTGGGAAACATAATTATCGAGCAAAATTGATTAACAAAATCAATTTCTTTTGTAATTTTTCTATTAACTTAGTATCCTTTCACCAGACTTTCTCAAAAATAAATTAAAAACATGTTATTAGCAAAACTAATATGTAAATTGTGTTAAACAAAATGTGAGCTATCATGTTAGTTTGGTTTAATCCTTTATAACTTTTATCAAATTTAGCAACACCTTCATTGAGAAGTACTACCATTAGTTTTAACATTTCAGCTAATATTTACATCAAATTTTATGAGTAGCGACTGATTAGTTTTTGCAATTTATGAATTGAATTTAAAAGTTTTCATTCATGCAAAATACTCGTTTGTTTCCTTTAAAACTATATAACAATCTAAACGCCATTTCACCTATTTATATTGAATTTCAATATATGATGCAATATTTACGTAAAATGTTTTATCCCATTCGTCATTTATTTTCAACTCCTTTCTGTGGCGCATTTTGATTTTAATTTACATAACTTGCATTGTAAATTCCCATGTAGTAATGTTCATTAGTTTATTGTATATTAACGTTTTGTGTCTAGAAAAACAAATTTGAATTTATTCAAAACGTTATAATTCATACTTTACAAATTTACTCATTCACTTAATACGCGCAAAAATACATCAACAAGCAAATGCCTCATTTATCTAAACAAAATAAACATAAAACATTCTTCTGATTTAAATAAACTTAATACTCAATTCAAATAAAAAAAAAATGTTTAACTCAAAAAAATAAACACTAAAAATGTGACTTCAGCATAATTTTTCGAGAGAAGTGTTTAGGATTGTACACTATTTTATTCATGATATCAATGTAGCAGCTGAAATCGAATGTTACAAAAATTAACATTTAATGTTTTCTCTGAAACCATCCTTAAAATGTACAAAATTATTACTTTTTAGTAATCAGACCATTTTGTTTGCATCAGGTCTCAAATAGATAATATTCCGTTATTAAAACAAAACTTTTAATTCTTTCAATAAATGAAATGTACAGTGTGTCCCGATTGCGATGGGTTTTCGGAGTATCTCAAAAAAAGGCTTAAGAAAGGAAGTTGCGGTTTTCGCGTTCCTGTGCTATTTTTTTCATAAAATCAAAGATGGGATAAACAAAATTTCCATGGCATGCTTCGTTTCTAATCAACAGGGTAATTTTGAAAATATTTCATTATAGAACCCCCTCGTATCTCTGTTAGCAAGTAACATAATAAAGTGAGAACTGATACTGATAGATATTTTTACGTAGAATCAAATCCGTACGTAACTTTTCTATAGCTACTGCCGTTTCTTGAAAATAACTCCTTTTTTAAATGGGATACCCTGTATATTTTTTCACAATTTGCTCTCAGCTTTCCAAAAATATATAAAACTCTATTTTCAACATTAAGCATTAAACGTTATTACAAATTTAAAAGTTGGCCGGGGCGGAATCTGAAGTAAGAAAATAATTCGACTGTCAGATTTTAAAAGTTTGTCAGTTTATGTCTGTTATTCTGATTATTTGTTTAGATTTGTCTAATATTTTTAACTTAATCGTTGCAAATCCGTTCTTTGTTAATTACGGAAGTTAATATAACATTTGAAAACGCAGAAAAACACGACATATTTGTTTGTTACATAAATTGTAACGAAAATGTAGACAGAGCTTAGAAATGAATTTGATCAGAGCAGAGAGACGATAGCCAGAAAAAGGGATATTTTCTAGAATAAAATCAAATCTCATTGAACACGGCTTTTTTTTAAAACCTCGTTCGAAAGTCTATAACAAAAACCATCGCAAATTGCAACTGCAACTGCAACAAATACCCTTGCTTGCTGTTTGGTCTGACGAGGTGCAGTTTAATCGCCAAAATAATACGTTTTGGTCTGAGAATAACCCACATGAATTGTTTCCATGAGAACGACAAGGAAGGTTTCGCTTTAATGTATCTTGTTTCATATTGGGTAGTAAAATTGTATATCAAGCTTTTGACGGAGGCCTTATTGCCAATAGATATTTACAATTCTGGAAAAAGGTGTACACGAAATAGAAGGTGATGTGCCATTAGCACATTTAAATCAATTATATTTACAACAAGACGGTGCTCCTACTCACAACGCTAAAATTGTTAGGAACTATCTGGATAACAACATTCCAGGCCACTGAATAGGTACAAATGGAGCTGTAAGATGGCCATCCATATCACCAGATTTGTCAGTTTTAAATTTCTTACTGTGGGGATATCTTAAGAATAAAATTTACAATACCCAATATCAAACTCTGTAGGATCTACACACAACGTCGTTGATAGCTTTTATGGAACTACAGTTAATACTTGTTAAAATGGAGATCAATTTCAGCATTTTTTTATAAGAGTTTTATAATGTTTTATTGCTGTTATCTTATAAAATGTTGAAAAAAGGATTTTTGATTACCTTCGCCGGGAAACCTTTAAAAAATTAGAAAATTAGAGTATATTTTATATTTATTTTTTTTCTATTCGTTTTATCAGCCTAAAACGTATTGAATATTTGCATATTGAGTAATATCTAGCGAACAGTTGTGTTAAGAATCATTAAACAAAGATTCAATGACAGTTGGAGCATTATTTTTCTTGGTTCGCAGGCATGAAAGATAAACAGTTTTGTTTCTTTGTTTTAAAAGTGTCTGAACTATTCTCTAAAATATCGGAACAAACACGGTGGTACTCTCTTGTCTATTAGGTTTGACTACGAAGTAATTTCATTCTATTACACCCGTAAAATCGCAAATTTTTTTTCCAGGTTCACCCGATCCCACTGAACTAACGGCAACTTAAGCCAACATACGAGTTTCACGTTTACCCGCAACACTTATAATCATACGTAATGACCATGATAAGAAATAAACATAGTACTTACTTAAGCACATTTTTTTTAATAATAGACTTGAATATTTGATTAAGAAGTATTATCGTACGTGACAATTCAATTAGTTGATTAAAAATACAATACTATTAATACTGCTGTTTAATAAACTGGCCTACTAAGAGGCCATTTATCATAAGGTTACTAACATTTTAAATTAATTCAAATCAAGCGTATTTTGTATTTTAAGAAAATTTATCAATAACCTTAAAACTAAATGCAGGATGATTAAAAACGAAGACAAGCTTACGTTTATGCAATTTAATTACTTTAAAGAAGTAAACAAATCTTCACTACGTATGTTCAAGTGAACATGTAACATATGTGATTTTAAATGTGATTTTCGCTTTCCTTTGTAGTTGCAGTTTTCTATTGGACAAAAAAACGATGGTTTTTGTCCACATTCAAACCGTTGATGATTATAAAGTGACGAAGAATGACGATACACTTTCTTACATGATGTGCATGAAAAACGACCTGCAACAAACTTAAGGATTAATAAAATTCAAAAATCCAAAATTCGATGGATAAATAATTAAAGAAAATAAATTATTATTGCTGTATTTTCTAAAATCTTGATTATTTACGACATGATTATATATACAGAATGGTATTTTGAATACAAAAATTTAAACAGAGCACTAGACCCAAAGTTACTGCTTTAAGTGTAAGTTTATTATATGACTTTTTAATGAAGCTTTATGCTTGGTTTTGAAGTTGCAGTGAAATATGTGACAAGAAAATCTAGGTTCTATTCCACATTCAAATTTAGAGTGTCTCCATAAAGATCTCTGCTGTTTGTAGCTCTTATTGCAGTACAGACATCGATATTGTCCTGAAAAATTCATAATTAATATGTATTATACAAATATGAGCCAAATTCTGAAAACAATGCCATTTTCATGCTTGAAAATAAATTTTATATGAACGTGCATTGAAAATAGTATATTGTAATAGCAGTGCGGAAAAAATGAGCAATGGGCATTTCCGCACGTGTGTTACATACTATTTTTTCTACGAAAGTTTAAGATCAAAGATTGGTGTAAATTATTATAATTTTTTGTTATGAACGAATAAGTTCAAAAGTAAATATGTAATTAAAAATTATTAATTTTATTAAATACATAAATAAAAAGTTTACCTCGAGTAGGATTTGAACCTGCAACATCTATTTTGCTAGACTAGCGCTTTAATAATTTTTAAAATAAATGTCAGTCATTAGTTGAAACGTCAAACAATTATTAGCTTAATTATAATAATGGATTCCGATAGTGAAGAGGTGATGAACACCCCACCGGACCTTGCAGCCATTGCATCCGCAGTTATGTCCGATTTACTGCCTCAAAAATCAAAAAAGAGCTACGAAAAAGAAAGTAAATGTTTCGTAGATTGGTGCAAAAACAGAAATGTTAATCTGTACACTGAAAACGTGTTACTCGCTTACTTTAAGAAAAAATCAGAAAGACTTCCACACTGTGGTCAATGTTCTCTATGCTAAGAAGTATTTTTTGATGAAGCACCTAATGAACATGATTTAATGATGAAAGTAAGTAGGAGCTTATTAAATTTGTAGGGAATACCTATCAACTATATTGTAGGTCGCATTAATACTAGGAGTAGCAGGAGCCTGCCGTAGGGATGAGTTAACCAAAATGATGGTGAACGATATTGAAGAACAAGATACACTTTTACTCGTAACAATTCCTGATTCTAAAACACGTCCTCGTAGAACATTTTCCGTTACCAAAGTTCCTGAAAATTGGATAACTATTTATAAAAAGTATATAATTCTTCGCCCTAATAACGTTGAGACCAACAGATTATTACTAAATTATAAAATGGGAAAATGCACAAAACAACCAGTAAATACGATTGGGGCAATTCCAAAAAATATTGCAAATTTTCTTAAATTGCTCAGTTCTCCTGAGTTTACAGGACATTGTTTTCTCTGTACCTCTGCAACTGCTTGCAAATGCTGTTGCAGACCTATTAAGCCTTAAACGTCACGAGCGCTGGAAATCTTCAATAGTAGCAGAGCGTTATATAGACGATTCGGTTCGAGGTAAGGTGTCCAAAAAAATAATTGTTAATGTTTCTGATGATCCGTACACGTCGACTTCATCTTCAATGCAGCATATTGGGTGCACACCTATAATACCAATACAAGAGGACATATCCACTAAAGTTGTAGGTGTTCCAGATTTCTTCTACATTGAGTGTTGCAGTTAATTCAGTTACGAAATCTGTAATTCCAGGTGTTAATATAAACAATTGTTCAGGATGTACAATTAATATTCATATTAATAAATAAGTTATGAGTTTTTTTTAAGTTTGTAATCTGTTAAGTATTAAAATTGCACTCGTATTTCACATGTCTAATTAGAGTGCTGAAAGTGGATGTGGAAAGTATTTTCCGCACTCCTTGTAAAGTTGTAACAAATGCCTACTTTCAAGGTTAAGGTTTATGCCAGAAAACGTGTCTTTCAACACTTGCGTAGAAAAAGTATTATATGATGTTTTATCAACTCTAGTGCACATAAATATAATAATGAACATTTTTTTCTTATTAAAAAGTTTAATTTTTAATTGCCAATTATATTATTAATTACAAACATCACTAGTATGTCTTTGAAGGTTAAATTTATAAGCAAATTTTTTATTACACTTTGTGCATGTGTATTTAGGTTCTACGTTGCATTCGTAATTGATGTGACGTGCCAAATTTCCTTTTATAGTGTACCCTTTTCCACAGTTTGGACAGAAGTAACTCCTTGGAACGCGCTGTGGAGAGTGATGTAAATTGAAACCTAAAATAAAATTAAATTAAATAAAAGTGTAACAAAACATAATTTCTCATGTTTATTAATTACAAAAAAAGCTTGCGTTGTGTAAAAATTTTTAAACAACGTTCATATCACAACACTCTTGGGGCAAAATTGTAATCGAGAATTACATTGTATGCACATCAAAATTTTAGTACATAAGTTTTGTAGTTCAATAAAACACTCTTCCGTTTGATCCGTTTAACAATAACTTGGGGTAAAAAATTAGGTAGCAAGTTGTTAATAGAGGACCGATGCTAATCACAAATAAGTTTAATCTAATATTGTAGCAAGTACAATTTATTTGTAACATCCTGAATTTGAACTTATTAATTATGAATAAATTGCTTAGCGTGTTTGGATTTAAAACACTACATTAGTTATATTTAAATATAAAGGAAGTCGGAATTAATGTAATAATAGAGGCCTCCATACCGATAATTATAGTATAAAACATTCAATCTTATAATAGTAATATTAAACAACGTGAAAATCTTGGAAAGTTGCCTGTTTCAGTAATATTTAATTTTGTTATTCATTCCAGTGAAGCCGAAAATTTCTAGAACCTGTACTCCATGACTCAAGTAACTATAATGATAGTGGCGAATAATATTTTTTTCCGAAAAGACGTGAAATGAAAAAAAAATGATATGAGCAGCACATAACTTTCTTATGCGTATTTTGTGGTATATTAACAAACAGGAACACGAGTTAATCAGTCGTGATAAGGATATTTGATCTTATAATAAATGTACCAAACACACCTAATCAATTAAACATAGACACGTATGCAAATTCTGTGAACTTTCTTATCCATTTCCTATACCTAACATTGCTGTTCCCGAGATATTTTGATTTTAGGGAAATTGAAAGATCTTAAGGAAAAATTAATAACTGTGAAACCGTGAAAGGATTGGTGTATTTACAATTATCTACAATTCTATAGAGCGTGCACAATGAGGCGCCTATTTAATTGCATGTTCAAACCCTAAGAGGTAGTGTTAAATATCCTAAAAGTGAAACTTTAAAACTAGTTATTGATAATAAAGGTAGGCAATTCATTGTACTGGGATCTGTTATAGAAATTCCTAACACTAGCAGTCGAGTTGTTGCCCGGGAAACTGGTAGTGTAGTGTAGTGTGTGCAGAATTTTAACAAAACTTATATACCACTCTGTTCATAACGAGATGTATCAAAATCTGTGTGGTACAGATTATCACAGGTTAGATTTTTGTTTATGGGCAATGGAAACTGTCTGTTACGAGCATTATTGTTTTTATAATCTATTGTTTACGGACGAATCCACTTTTAATAATAATGGATTAGTTAACCGATTAGTTAATTTTCAGTATTATGATACAAAAAACCGCCACGTGTTCCATGCAACAGATCATCAGAATCGGTGGAGTATTAGGAGTTGGGCAATACAGTTATTCAATGGATATTTAATTGTGTGTAAATTTTTACGACTTCTAAAACAATATTTTTGAGAACTTTACTAAATACATCTACTACTAATATTTATAATTAAAACTGGATTTGGCTAAATTCATTGGTTGCGTAGTTATTACATAGATGAACAACTAAATTTCCGCCGTTGAAACCACCAGTAAGCTATGCTCATAATTATTAGATATAAAACGTCATTAGCGGTAGGTTGGACATCTATTAACAACATAACCTTTTTTATCAGTATAATACAGCATGATCCAGATTGATTGTAGGGTTTGTAACTCCGAAATGCTGTTATCAAAAATGTATTCTGACATCGGAAAGTGTTTATCAAAACTTTCATCCGCTGAGGTCATGAGGTTGCGTAAATACGTATGTATAAACTGTCATAATTTGTTTTCTTCTGTTCTTGTCGTTTTATTTCTCTTTTTATTGTTCCTCCTCAGCTGCACATAGTTGATTGATTTATCTGGTAAGTAAATAAATGCAGAGCTCTGTTTGGAATAAAAATAAAATGCGAATAACTTTTAGGTTACAATTGTTAGTGTCACGTTTTCGAATGAACACAAAAAGCGGCTATCTAATTCCCAAAATTACCGAACCTGGTCAACTGAAAATCCCCATGTATTTATTTAAACTCCATTACATCCAGTTAAAACTGGAGTTTGGATTGCCATGTCGAGAAGGCGAATAATAGGACCAATTTTTTTACTGAAAATATAAATGACGAAAACTATCAACAATTAATTCTAAGACCTTTTATTAAATAACTGCACGACAACGAGCTTCAAAATGGGCATTTCCAGCAAGATTCCGTAGCAGCCCACACGACCCGTACAACGTTGGCATATTTATCGCAATTTTTCGGTGATAGAATAATAAGCAAAAATCAAAAGCTCCCCGCTCGACTCCGCTCGACTGCTTTCTCTTCGGTCATCTTAAAAATGTTGTGTATGCAAATTGTTTGCATACGGTTGAGGAGTTACAGAATACCATAGTGAACGCCGTTAATGCAATAACTCCACAACAGTTAGTAGTGATCTTCTAGAATATTAAACGAGTAAATTTATGCTTAGATAATAATGGACAACATTTTCAGTATAAGCTTTCGGAGACTATAATCTGACTCTGACATCAGTCAAACTAAAACTAAATTGAAATAAAAACATTCCATTTACTTATTAGCGTTTTTAGTAATAAAATTAAGGTGGAGGTATTTCAACAATCAAGAAATACAGACTATTTATATCATTTAAATTTTGTTATATTTATTGTTGATATATCATCAACTTTTGAATTTCCCGCCCAATCAATAATACCCGTACATATACCACTGGAAATAGTTGGGATCACTAAATGAGATAAGTGGGGAATAGCTTCTTTTAAGTAAGCGGACCACTTCAATCAATCTGGATCACCCTGTATGTTGTTTTGTGTATGAAAATGTCCAGTTTTGAGCGGAATAAGCGTCATTTGAGGGAACTTTTGATTTACTTCTTCCATTTGAAGAAATCTGCAGCTTGGGCGCATCGGTTGCTTGTAAAAGCATACGGCCAAGCTGCCTTCAGTGAGAGAAGTTCTCGTGTTTAAGAACAATGAATTTAACATCACAAAAAACAGAGAACGTAACAGAAAACTGAAAATGTACGAAGACACGGAAATGGAATCATAATTGGATCCAAATTCGTACGAAACGGAATAATAATTTGCACTAACAAGACTCAACAAGCAGTTTCACATCGGTTGAAATCATTGGGATTGATTCAAAAACAAGAAAATTGGGTTCCATATAAACTGACGAAGAGAAACATAGAACGCCGATTTTTGACATGTGAAATGCTGCTTCCCAGGCATAAACCAACATCTATAGTTAAGACAAATATTCATAGAAAAAAAACTCTTGTTGTGGGTTTGGTGGGATTAGCTTGGTGTCATGTATTATGAGTTGCTTAAACCGAACGAAACACACAATTGGGAATATTTATCCCACCTGCCGGGTTCACCAGACATTGCTGCTTCTGATTTCCACTTGTTTCGATCGATAGCACATAACCTGTCTGCGAAACATCCACATCACATGAAGATACCAAAAATTTGGTCAATTCGTGAATAGCCTAAAAAGATGAAGCATTCTTACGACAAAGTATTCGTATGCTGCCAGAAACATGGAAAAAACCGATAGACAATATTTCGAATAAAACAGTAGGTTCCGTTCTTTCACAATAAATGCCCAATTTTTGATAGAAAACTGCGGAAAATTATTTGCACGCCTAACATTTTTTTCGTAAGACCTAATTTCCGAAACATCAAAATATCTCGGGAACCACACTGTTTATGTATAGGAAATGTTCAAGAAAGTTTGTCTTACTTTTTACGCACAATCCAAAAATGCAATAAAACACACAGCATTCCATAGGAAAAAACAGCTTTAATCGCCCCACTTTTTTGGGACACCCTACATATTTCAAAATAATTTTAAAATATACCCTTTATTAACTTACATATGAATGATACAGAAAATTGTGAAAATTTTTACCGTTTAGCGATAGATATAGATTATGATCATTAACCGTAATTTTTTATAATTAACTAAACATTTCTCTTTATATAATACAATATCCATAATCTTTGGTTTGACATTCAATTTAATACAAAACACCCAATTCTATTTAAATCTAGACTAAGGAAATACCGACGTTTTGGTTACGTCAAATGAAAAACTTTATGATATAAACCTATCTAAAATTGAATTATCTTTAAAAAATGTTTATAATATTTATTATAAACTGAGAGAGATAAAAGTTGTTTTAGGCATTTTTATTGCCCTAAAAAATTTTTCATTAAGCCAACTTGTTTAATATTTATTTGCAGTAAATCACGTTCTCTTCGCTTTGTTCAATAAAATATAATGTTGGAAATCTTTACAAAATGTACTTTAGCGCCCTCTATAAAGTACCTTTATTTTAACTCAAAATTTGATAGATCCGAGATATTTTCAAGGTAACTCTAAATATATAGAGGTACACACGCACATGCTTTTTAAATATGAAAACGTGAAAATCTTTTGCAAACTCGAGAACGATTTTTTCACGAAAACAATACTTTACCTATGGGAGCTTCTCGCATAAGAACTTAAGGACGATGGGTTGACGGAATGCATAGGAAAGGGTACTTCTGTGGAGATGTAGAATGACCTTTTTTAATATCTTACACTTTTCTTCATACCACGTATAACGTTAATATGTAGAACCAGATAAGGTCCTGGCGTCACAATTCCTTGGATCCGGCCTCTATCATAATGCTGGCTACGGCGAACTTTACAGTTTTCAACATTTTAACTCAAACTTAACTTAAGGACTAAGTAATAAATTAGTAACAGTGAATCACTTCAGCTCATATACACTTTTATTGGTAATATTTACATGTAAAAAACAGTAGTTTATAATAAGACACTTGAATCATTGTGAAGAACTAAAATGTATAGAATACATATGTCTTTGTAAGACGTGCTTGTATTTGAAATGGGATAAACAATGGGTACAGGTGAATTGTGGTTCCTTTCCGCATTCCACATTTAAATGTCGCCCTAGGTTTGATTTTCTGGTGTACCTTCGTGGACACTTGGGACATTTGTACGTGTGATTTTCAAAAGACTCGTTATCTAAAAATTAAATTAATTAAAATTGAATAGCACATTAATAACTTTTACATCAAGTTAGGATACCTTTATGCAAGGTATCTGGAACATAAAAGTCATTATAATAACATTTTGCTTTGTTTAATACATAATTACATAATGAATGTAATTATCCTTTGACGACATTAAAAAGTCACTTCTATTGAGTATATACGACCATAATAATTTACACTTTCCAGAATGACTTGTTCGCTACTAAAACGTATTAACTACATAACTTTACTAAAATAAAATGGCACTTAGTACACAAAATACCTTTTTCGGGATCTGCTATTACTGCATAATGTTATTGAGTTATACGACCTCAGAAAGGAACGTTTGAGCCGAATCTGATGGAAAATATGAGTCTCCTTTCAGTTTAACAATGACCACTAGCAGGTGCTACTTAAGCATAAAGGTCTTATTTCCCTTAAACCATTTAAAAAGACTATCATCACATTATCTATACTTTGGATATAAGTATAGGTATCTTACAGTTGTTGGATGGCCGAAAAACTGTTTTGTGCAAACATACAAACCATGTTGGTGATTTCACTGTTTGAAAACTATTATGATGGAACATTTTGTTACCTCAAATAATAATGTCAAGTACTAAATAGAATTTGTAAACACCTAAACGGATATTCTGAAGCGAGACTAATCTAAATTTTATAAATTGTCAGGTTAGGTTGCACAGATCATGCACCGAAAGCCAAATTATTTCCGAAATTAGATTTTAGGTATACAATAATTACACTAGCGACCTCTAGTGGTAACTGTTAAACTAATAAAAAATTAACAATTCTCATCGCAAAAAATATATTGCAATACATTTTTAGCTTAATCAAATAAACTTTTTGTGAAACATACTGTATGTTTTGAAAAAGGCAAAGAAAAATTTTCCTGCAACATCCTGTACATTTTCATTCATATTCAACATCTTCCGGTATAGCGTTATTAATAAATTCTGTACAATTAATTTGATCACAATATTCGGTTAAGATCTTGTATGTTATAATAATAATAATAATAATAACAACAACAATAATAATAATAGGAATATTTATTGACAAGTAGATCTTGATTTTACAAATTAATATGTACGTGTAAAATAAAATCGAATCGACTGCAATGCGACTCGTTCTTCCTGTGACATCCATAAAAGAAAAATACATGTTTGATAAAGCAAAATTAATAGCACGTACTCGGTAGAATGAATGAATGTTATTATAATATTAATTGCACTTATTGTTTATGTAGGGCAGACCTTTTGATGTCGTTTTTTTTTTACTGTTACCATGCCTTTACACAACACGGGCCCCTGAGGCCCATTCCCTTTTTAAACAGGTATGTGCTTGTTTGCCGCAGAAATAGTTTCTTCCGATACGTCTGAACTTGTATACGTGTTAGTGGCTTTCTATAAACCTGTATTTGCAGGTTGCGGCTTGCATAATTAGAATGATATATAAGCGCAATTCCCAACAGATGCATTTAGTTGCTCTCAGATAAGTGTTTATATTACAACTAGAATGGCGTCGCGTAGACAAAAACATAGTGTTAGAGTTGGTAATGATAAATTTGAAGAAACTTCTTTAGCATGGGCCAATGAATCAAATAATGAGGAGCCATCCGGTGAAAGCGAAGTTGAATCAGAAGATAATATAAACGTTGACGAAGATTTTAGAGAAGATGTTGATAATTATTCAAGCGCTAGTGATAATTCTGATGGTGATGAGTTGAACGATCCTCTTAGCACATCCACAGCTGACAATTCGGCAGTTTTTCGATCATCTAATTGTTATATTGCTCCGAGTCGTTTAGAATGGAATCAGCCAGAAACACAATATTATCCGTCGAGCTCATGGCTTGGTAAGAAAGCACGTGTTCTACACCAAAAGAAACGTTTTATGACTGATCAAATTTTACAAGAAATAGTAAATTGTACGAATTTAGAAGGGAAACGAGTGTGTCGTAACAAATCAAAGGATTGGAGAAATGTCGATTTACAAAAACTACGTGCTTTTCTCGGCTTACTTATTCAAGCAGGAGTAGAACGAAGTTGGGACGTAGCTGTGCGGGAACTATTTTCCCAAGAATTTGCCAATCCCATATATCGAGCAACTATGGCAGTTTCTAGATTCGAAGAAATAAGGAGATATATAAGGTTTGATGATACGAGAACTCGCAAGATACGTCTAGAAACGGACAAATTAGCGACGATATCTTATATCTGGCATCTTTTCATTGAACAGTGTAAGGCGTGTATTATTCCTGATCAAAACGTGACAATCGATGAGCAGCTTGTTGGTTATCGAGGTCGATGTAAATTTATACAATATATGCCCAGGAAACCTGCCAAATACGGCATGTTTTATGCGGGACGACAACCTGGTGATCCACCGCATAAGAATTTAGGACTTGAAGTTGTTCAAACATTAGTGAGTAGTGTTCATATATATATATATATATATATATATATATATATATATATATATATATATATATATATATATATATCTGCTGGATAAGGACAATACAGTTGTTGGTCCACTAAGGCAAAACAAACGAGACATTCCAAAAGAACTAAAATCGTCTAGAGATCGTCCAATATGTTCTTCGAAGTTTTGTTTTAGAAACAATGTTACTATGATAAGTTACGTGACTAAGAAAAATAAATGCGCACTTTTATTAAGTAGCATGCATCACGATACCTCTGTCAGCGACAGTTGCAAGAAGAAATCAGAGATAATTTTATATTATAATCAAACGAAAGGTGAAGTAGATGTCATAGATCAGATGGTAACAACATATACTTTTATATGTTTTTATAGTTTTTTTTCTAAAGAGCATGCCAACTACAACCAAGGGATGACTCACAAACGGAGATTATTTCTGAAAGATTTGGCCAAGAACCTGGTGTTGCCACATATGCAAAGGAGGTCTACAAATCCCAAACTACGAAAAAGTGTTTTAGAAGCAATGAAACATTTTTTTGACATTCCTGGTCCGTCGCGAGTTCAACAAGTAACTGAGTTCAAGAGAAAAAGATGTTCATTATTTCCAACCAGTATTGACCGTAACAGCAAATTAATTTGTGATACATGCAAATACAACATTTGTAATGAACACAATGTTAGAGTATGCACCAACTGTTACCTACAAAACTAATTTTTTCGTAGATTTAAGATTTTTTCGTTTATTTTACATTTTTGTAAACATATAGTTTAATAAATAACCTTATTATAACTATTATGCACAATGTACTGCAAGATAATTCGAATATTGCTTATATTTACATCTACAAAAGGAACGGGCCTCCCAGGCCCATATTGTGTAAAGTCGTATATCGAATATGTTCTGCATCCTAGGGTTAAAGCTTCCGTAATTATTTTATCTTACATTATCTCTATAATTAGTTTGTGTAACAGTTTTTGTTGCTTAATTTTTATCTACAGTAGCGGCTCGTAGACCGAAAATCTAGAGGTTGTAAAATTCTTGATTTATGACAATGGGGTAACTGCTATCACATTTAATTAAAATACTCAAAGAATTAATTGAAGATATAAGTAGCATTAAAAAAAACTTTATAGCGAAATAAAATCAGTTGACTACGTAGTCAAAATATACTATTTTAATTGATAAACGAAATTAGGATTATGGAGTATTAGGTAGATGAATTTTCGCAGATATCTTAATAATTATTAGTATTTTATATTTTGTTACAAGCACCGAAGGTACCGTACATTTAAACGGACGTTAATGTGGAATGAAGCAGTGGGCTAAGCTCCGCATGGGAGTAAATTACAATACGTATTCTTCGGCAAAAGTAACATACAACATTTTTGTATTCTTTTTAGGTTTCTTAACAAAATTTATAAATCAAGGATATTAAGGAAGAGATAATAAAATAAAAAAATTGGTGCTACCTTACGCTAAATGTGAAACACCAAGTAAAAGAAGTTGCCCTTGTACCAATCTTAGATTAACTTAGATTAAATTTTGTTTAATTAATTGTATCTTCCTCTTCCCTATTTTTTACTAAACTTTAAAAATTTAAATTTTATATCGAACATATGTTTAAATCACGCACATACGCGCGCGTGCGCAAGCACCCACAGACAGATATATTCGCACGCACGCACGCACGCGCTCTCGCTCGCACGCACGCACACACACACACACACACGCGCGCAGACGAACCCGAACGCCCACACAAACACGAACGCGAACGCAAGCGCGAATGTGAACACGAACACGAAAACGAACGACAACACGGAGATGAAACCGCACCCACCGACTCACCCAATCACCCACAGACAAAGACAAAGGCAAGAGCAATGACAAAGATAAGGACAAGGACGAGGACGAGGGCGAGGGCGAGGACGAGGACGAGGATGAGGATGAGGACGAGGGCAAGGGCAAGGTCAAAGACAAGCACAAGGACATGGACATGGGCAAGGACAAGACAAAGACGAAGACGAGGACGAGGACGAGGGCGAGGATGAAGACGAAGACGAAGACGAAGACGAAGACGAAGACGAAGACGAAGACGAAGACGAAGACGAAGACGAAGACGAAGACGAAGACGAAGACAAAGATAAAGACAAATACAAACACGCGCACGATTAGAAACACACTGATCACCACACAATTTGAGTATGAAAGGCTTAGCTATTACTGCGCAAAAAACGTTCATCAAAAAACGTATCTAAAATTTAATTTTTCTTAATGTAAACGATGAGTCGGGTAAAATAAAGATGGCGATATACTTTACAAACCACTCTATATAGTGTATTCATCTAAACCAAATTAAGCTTATATGCAACGAGCTTATAGTTAACTTCCATTCAGTATAGAACGATGTAATCGCACAATATTCAACTTGGATTGAAAATTCAATAACCTTGTATACACACCCGCACGGACACACGGACACACACACGCACCTACGCGCTCCACTCTTGTGCAACCGTGCACCCAACTCAAACTACTTCCCTTCCTTAAACGTTCTTCTCCCACCAACGCACCCACCCATTTTAAGGAACGCTAATTGCTGCGAAATTTGATTCTGATTCTAGTATTATTTAAATTTTGCTTTCCTGATTCATTTAACCTTTCAACGTCACTATTACTTTTTGTACTTAAAGTCTTAATTTCATCTGGATCAGGAGGGACCCAGCGAAGTTTTGCGGTTCGTTGTCATGAAGGATATATTTTTGTATTACTTTGACGCCCTCTAAATGTATCAATTACTGACGAGCCTCATCGAGGAGCAACTAACAACGAACTTTTCGTTCCATGTCTACAAACCTTTCATTATTTTACTTTATTTTACTAATTTATTTTGAGGTCTGAGCAACACTACACATATATGTCATATGGTCATATCAATAACTCAAGTTTGTTATACAGTGTGGTGATAAAGTAAGGAACAAAATTTATAATTGCTTACTTATGACGTCATGCATTTTTGCACAATGACGTCATCATTGGTTTTTTTCAATGACAACCCCAATTTTTTTTGCTCCTTTTTATTAGATGGTCCAACTACTTAAATTATGGTGTAAAAAATTGGTACCTTAGATAACTATTTTTTTGAGAAAATAACACACTTACTTACTTAAATAAAAATGTAGATTTAATGAAAGAAAATCATAAGTAAACCTCAAAAACAAACGAAATTTGGCACTGACCGATACGAGTGTAGACACTTTGTACACTTCGCTCAAAGACTTCAGGAGTAATGCGCTCCACTTCAGCGCAAATGCTTTGCCGTAGCTTGTCTAAATTATTTGGCCTATGAAAATAAACCTTTGATTTTAAATAACCCAACAGAAAAAAATCTTAGGGAGCCAAGTCTAGAGAACGCGGTGGCCACTCAATTGCTCCTCCCACGTCCTATCCACCTTCCCGTAAATGTGGCGTCAAGATATTGACGGACGTTGATTCCAAAGTGAGGAGGCGCCCCATCATGTTGAAACAAAATATCCTAATGGGGTACATCTGCTTTGTGATAATTTGGAAACATTGCTGTCAGAGCTGGCAGTAAATCAAACTGCAAAAAGTCCAAATAAAGTGGTGATGTAAGGTTCCCTTCAAAAAAGTAAGGTCCCATTAAACGGCGTCCGATTATTCCAATCCAAACATTTAATTTTCCTTGTCGTTGAGTGTGAGAGTCCAGTGAGAATTTTGTCTTGCCCAATAACTGCAATTGTGACGATGTACTGTCCCATTTAGGCAAAAAAGTGGCTTCATCTGAAAATAGCGTATTGTTTAAAAAATTGGGATCTCCATCGTAGCGTAACATTAGTTCTTCGCAAAACTGCATGCGGCGGTCTAGATCACCCTCGTTTAATTCGTGAATCAATTAAACTTTGTAAAGATATTTCTCTTTTTTGAAGAACTTCACGACAAAAGAGTGGTCTACGTTGTTATTTAGGGCTAGCTGCCTTGTAGAATGGTGAGGCTTTTCCTCCGCTTCAAGTAACACATCTGATCGGGTTTCTTCGTTTACTCGTGGTCGACCTTGCCGAGGAAAATTATGGACGGATCCCGTTTCAGTAAATTTGGCAACCAATTTACTTACTGTGAATCTTGCAATAGGCGGTCTATTAGGATGTTCTTGGTTGAATAATTCACATGATTCCTCATGTGTTCTTAGCTTATCACCATATCCAACCATCATTAAAATTTCTATTTTTTCCCGTTCAGTTAAACGTGGCATTTTTTGTTAACGGCAAAGAGAATTCGCTTTTAAAAAAGTTGCTAAATGCTTCTTTCACAGTACCATTAAAACAATTGATGTTTTAAAACGTCAAATTTACGAGTAGTTTTTGTTTCATCCGTCAAAAATGATACAGACGTAATAACGATAATTTGCGAAAACGCACATTACTCCTGAAGTCCTTGAGTGTACAAAGTGTTTACACTCGCATCCATCATTGAAAAATGGTTAACGGAGCGCAATTTGAACATTTGCGATAAATTACGTTTGTTTTTGATGTTTAATTATAATTTTCTTCCATTAAAGTTACATTTTTATTTCTTACGGTAAATATGTTATTTTCTCAAAAAAATAGTTATCTAAGGTACCAATTTTTTTACACCATTGGACCATCTAATAAAAAGCAGCAAACAAAATTGGGTTTGTCATTGAAAAAACCAATGATGACGTCATTGTGCAAAAATACATGACGTCGTAAGTAAAATTGTTATGTCATAAGGTGGCTAATTAAAAAGTAAAATTGACCTGTCCGAGCGTTTTGCTTGGAAACATTAAATAAAGCAATTATAAATTTTGTTCCTTACTTTATCACCACACTGTATATGTATATGTATAAGTGTATATTCGTTTAGTTACGACTCCTGATTAAATATTATCACCATGTGCTCTCTAGTTAATATTTTAGTGAACTTTATCCAGGTCAAACTAAAGGCACATACTTGAACCATTTACTTCAACGGATGTCACTTAACTGACATTCCACTAAACTAGAAAGTTGAAACACTACTTCGAGATTTATATTTTGCGTTATAGTTGAATTTGTAATATTTTGTAGGAGTTATAATTGACATTTTTAAAATTTTACAATTTATTTTTGTTTTTGACAAAGTATGTATATCACTTCCATAAATGTTTTTAGTTGTTGTCCTTTATTAATAGACAATTACTTTAATTCTGTATACAGGGTGCTTAAGAATTATAATTTTTACTTTTGTTAAATGCAATTTAAAAAATTCTCATGAAATTCAGCCACTGACGTAATGTAAATTGATTAATTGTAAGGCATGGATGTATTTTTCATTTAGAACCACCTACTTTTTTAACTTAGAAATTTACTTTTTCTTCTTTAATGGTTTAGTTATATTTTGTCAGCTTGGTCTGATCAGTTGATTCATTTTTCTTACAGAATTCTGTTTCACTCATTAACATTGAGTTACTTTAAAGCTAACATATAATAAATTACTGCACCACTAAACTACTGTGCTAGATTTTAAGCACTCAGTAATGCTATTTTCTTATCAATCTATATTTTTGGTTTGCGTATTATTTATTACTTAAAAAAAACGTAGACCTTTTATACTTAACACCGTACATTGCTTTTATTGTTCTGTATCTGAATCCTTCCTTTTTCTAGATGTGTTACTACTCGCTTCTGGAGCGAAAGCGAACAATCTGCGGTTTTGCAGTTGTCAAGTTCCTGAAACGCTTTTATGCCTGTATACTATTGCTAGTTTACCCCCGACTGACTCAATTAACTGCGGAACAAACCAAATTCCTGTCATTGATGAAAATAGGTTCTGTTAGTAGAAATTTAATCATATAAAATATTAAAAAAATATAAAAAGTCAACTAATTTATTACAGGTTTCTGTAGCACCGATCATAATTTTCATAATATACGTTTTTATTATTCTACTGATTTTCAGAAAATATATTTTTCCGAGACCAGCACTAAAATGCAAAAATTTCGCCGGTAATACTAACTGCTGTAACCTTAATAACGCGTAAAAGTGATATGATTTCAATCTACTCTAACTGTTACATTAATTAATCGAACTTTGACAAACATCATCACCTTCTGACTAAATGATTCCGGTTTCGGAAAAAAATATTATATGCAACTCAGCAATAAAGTTATTTCTTAAGGCTTAGAAACACACTTTATTGCCTAGATACATAAATTCCTATTGTCACAACAAACGTGTACATAATGTATGTGGATCATTGCCAAAATAAATCCAGGCAAGCTGGATTTTTACAAATTAATCGATTCTATGATCACATCCATATAACTATTTATTTACCACATTTCTTCTAGCAAATCTTCAATTACAAAGACCCTTCTTGAATGTAACTTCGCTGTTTCTTAACGCTTATATCGAGACAAACTAAACTTATCCAGTTTGAATATTAATTTAACTACATATACTATATTTCCAGTTAAGATGGTACGTAATTCCTCGCTTCGACCTGGTTCCCTGGGGTGCACAACATAAGTAAATAATATTTGCCAAAACATGTTAAAATAATAACTTTTTACAAAAGCAATTAATTACCTAATAAAGTTCACAAGTTTTTCGATGAAGTGTTTTAATATGGCGATATAAATTTCCTTTCAAAAACGTCTTGAAGGAGCACTCTTCACATTTAAATTTGGGTTCTTGACCACATTCATATTTTTTATGATTATACAAAGATGTTTTATATTTGTATTTTCGACCGCATTGTTCACAACTGGGGTGCTCCTCATCCAAACATCCTAAAAATGTATATATAAATAAAACACTAATAAAAAAACCATACAAATATATTTTTGGAAATGTAAAATTCAAAAATCAAGAATCGTATTGCAAATGGTGCCTAAAAATATAAAAATTTAAACGTAGAATTCACAAAATTAATGTTTAATATGTCGTTTCTTAATGTGTTGATACAAGTTTCCTTTCAAAAATGTTTTGTAAGTGCAAATGGTGCACTTAAATTTTGGTTCTTGTCCACATTCATATTTTTTATGATTGTATAAAGATGTCTTGTATTTGTAGTGGCGGAAACATTGATCACATATTGAAGATTCCTCTTGTAGTATTTCTTTACCTGAAAATACTGTTTGAGTGAATTCTGTATTTATTCGCATTATAAATTGAATTTGATAAAAAAGGTTATAAAATATTTGCACTATAATAATAAAAGAAGTAAGGATCTTCTGTACACAAAAGAATTAATCCATTACCCATGTACAGCCTGGGTGCACTACCAAATGTTTCTCTTTAATTTAATTTTTTACACTACTTTTGTAAGTATATTATACTGGGTGTCCCAGGATATTTGGACACATTTTGATCATGAATGCTGCCTAAACGGAAAACGATAGAAACCTGTAGTTTTCACTGGTGTACTTGATTTAGCCCAAAGTTTTATTTTAGCTATAAAACAATTTTTTCACACGAATACAAGGTGTTTTAAAAAAATTGCCATTTTTTAAAGCGAAAATAATGAAGTTTTTTAAATATAACACCCTGTATATTTTGCTGTCATCTTGAAGATGTAATCTTCTACTTTCTAAAAATGTATAATATGGTACTATTTACTCCAAAAACAAGAGAGTTATGTAAGTTTTTATGCACCGACTGCATACATTTTAATCAGCACAGTCAGATACAATTTGCCAAAAGTTTTAGGTTTTTTAAATGAACAACCCAGTACATTTAGAGAATAGTACCTTACATAATACTTTTTTCATGCTAGTTTCAAAAACAAAAACTAATCAGTAAGCTTAGCGATCGGTTCTGGACAAGTGGGTGGGCTAGAGATTACGCCAGTACGAGAAATAAAAACTATTTTTTAAAACAGTAAATAACCTTTAATAACAGATGATGAAGAACAAATAGAAAAAAACATAAAATAGGTTAGTGCTAACTAAAAATTATAAACCACTATTTAAATTTAAATGTTGAATATGTCCCCCGTTTTCCTCAATACATTTGGTTAGCCGGCACTGAAGGTTCATGAAGGCATTAGCTAGCATTTCTTGTGTAATTCCGGCAATAACGTTTCTAATATTATTTTTTAATTCCTCTATATTGCGTGGTGCAGGATTATAGCACCTCTCTTTAACGTACCCCCATAGAAAAAAATCCGGGACCGTTAATTCAGGTGAATTTGCTGGCCACTCAATTGGTCCTGCTCTCCCTATCCACTTTTCACCGAAAGCTTGAGTAACGGATGCTCTAGAAATAAGTGAATAATGGGGAGGCGCACCATCTTGTTGAAAATATACCTCCCCCATATTGCTGTACTTGAGGATAAAAGAATAACATATCCGTGTAGTTAACTCCAGTGACGGTTTGCTCAGAAAAAAGAAAGGTTCATAAATGATCTCTTTGGTCACACCACACCACACATTAACTTTTGTAGTATCTCGCTGATATTCATTAAAAGCGTTAGGGTTTTCAGTGCCTCAAATTCTACAATTGTGTTTGTTAATTCTTCCAGCTATGTGAAATGTTGCTTCATCAGACATGATTATTGTAACTTCTGGTTGTTCCCTGTACAGGTCCAGGATTGTCTCAGACAGGAAAATTCGATTTATATAATCTCTCTCGCGCAACTTCTGAAAAGTTTGTATTTTATATGGTGTAAGTTTTAAAATTTTCATACACCTCTGTACTTCACTTTTAGAAAATTCAATTAATCCTGCAATTTTTCTTATAGAAATACGATTATTATTTTGGTGTAAAATATCAAGTATGTTTAAAATGCGTTCTAAAAAATCGGGATTGTTTTGTATTTTACCTCTTGTTTTTCTTTCAATTGATCCATTTCTTAGAAATGTTTGATACCATCTCAAAATAGAATTTCTAGACGGTGGATCTTTTTGAAACTGCATACGAAATTGCCTTCTAGTTTTAACAACAGAATTTGTTTTTGCGAACAACACCACAGTTTGGGCTTTTTCTTGGTTTGTATAAATCATTTTTTCCTTAACACTACGGACACAACACGTATTTAGATATTGTTAACTAGAATATTAACAGTGAACTGACAGATAAATAATATTACTGTTTCACGTCAATTCCTAGGCCTACTGCAATCGAAAATAGTGTTCATTATTGTGCATTAACACATGGCAAAGATTTACTTATAGCGTTTTCTATTATGTTGCTCTCAGATTGATCTAAGAGCGACCAGTGACGTCATTGACCTCTTCCAGAGCCCTTTGAATCCGAGCAAGGGCATATTATTATAATTTTTGGTTTAGAAGCATTAATCAGCAAAACGTATATCTAACCTACGTGTATACAGTAGGTGTACCTATATAAACTTATATAACTCTTTTGTGTTTGAAGTAAATAGTACCATATTATACATTTTTATAAAGTACAAGATTACATCTTCTAGATGACAGCAAAATATACAGGGTGTTATATTTAAAAAACTTCATTATTTTCGCTTCAAAAAATGGCAATTTTTTTAAAACACCTTGTATTCGTGGGAAAAAATTATTTTATAGCTAAAATAAAACTTTGGGCTAAATCAAGTACACCAGTGAAAACTACACGTTTCTATCGTTTTCCGTTTAGGCAGCATTCATGATCAAAATCTGTCCAAATATCTTGGGACACCCTGTATTATATGTATTAATAAACATTATTATTATATTATTATGTGAACGAAAAATTTGACCATCGTTTAGTGTTACTGCAATTAGTTATTTTTTATTGATGTTTTAATGATGTTCGTATTGTCTGTGGGCACGCATGTGCACTTACCCACCCACTGTACAGTGCGTTCGTAAAGTGGCGGTCAAACTCAGTTATATGGAAGCTTAGGAATAAAACGCTCGACCAGTCGATTTTTATTTTCAATTTAGAATTTTTATAGCCAAAAATCGAAATCGTGGGTATGTTTTGTCCACCCTTGGTCCATCCAGGGTTAAAGACTAAATTGTCTGTTGTAATCCTTTGACAGTGGTATTCAACTTTTTTTTTAACCCTCAATAAAATCTTGTTATTATTAAGAACACAGTGTTAAAAATTAAGTTGTAAATTAGATCCTTTTTGTTAATTACTCCTACTCTAATTTGAAAAAGCTTTTTTTATGTAAATATTAATTAATTAATGACCCACATTGTAGAAAATAGTTCATTATAAGGTAATTTTGTTTATAAATTGAAGGAATATAATATATTTAGTTGTCAGTTACAAACACGCGAAATAAACTTTTGAATAATCAAAGGATTACAACAGACAATTTAGTCTTTAAAGAGACGCCTAAAGCGAATATTACTATCTCCATCTAACACACCTGACACAAACACAGATTTTTAAACGTATAGTGTCCGTCTTAGTTCACCACCCGCAGTGACGATAACGTAGCATTCAATTCACTCTATTTGCAAATATTGTGTGTTAGAACGAAATAGATACAAACTACGAGTGTGCACGTCAAATAAAGCGCTAAGCCGAAAATCGCAATCATTCATTTTACGGACTATACCACAATTACGGACAGGGTTAATAATATTAGTGTAGCGTGATATAGGGTGCATAAAGTGTTGAAAAGAGAGAGGTTCCACCCCTACAAGATATGCTCACTTAACGAGCTGTCGGAAGATGATTTTGATCGGCGAAATGAATTTTGTGAACAAATGTAACAATTATGTTATGGTAACGCCAATTTTGTAAAAAGAATAATTTTTCCGAAGAATCAACATTTGCTTTAAACAGCCATGTGAACAGACATAATTGGCGTTATTGGGCAACCTAAAATCTTCATTGGTTCACGTAATATTACACCCAAAACCCTCAAAAATTGAACGTTTGGTGAAGCATACCTGACAGAAGAGTTATGGGTCCTTCTTCGATGATACTCTCACTGGTGCGAGATATTTAGACTTTCTTCAAAAGGACCTCATCCCCGCTCTAATAACGTTGTATCCGGATTTATAAGAGCCCGATATGTACCACCGTGACCTCTTCTTTACAACAAGCTGGAGCGCCGCCACACTACGCTTTACCTGTTCACACTTATTTGGATGAAATTTTTCCAAATGGTTGGGTAGATAGAAAAGGGACAATTGAGTGACCAGCCGGATCACCAGATTTAAATCCTCTAGATTACTTCTTGTGGGGATACTTAAAGAGTAAAGCATACGCGACGCGAGCGGCCAATTTAGAAGATTTAAAAGCACGAATTTGACAAGAAATTAGTAACATTACCGCTGATGTCATCGACAACGTGCAAAAATCATTTGTTAATCGCCTTAGCAATTGTCAGGTTAACTGTGCTCAATTCGAACATTTAATTTAAATTAGGCCTAACCCCAAAAAATTGTCTATTTTGTATATTTTATTAAAAAAATCATTTGAATATTTCTTATTATAAATGATACATGGTATCCATTTAGGTATGATTTTTGCTTCAAAATGACCAGATCTTCTAAATTACCCTGTACAACATAATCCAACTTTATATTGAAAAATAGCCGAAGTGAGCTGAACCCAAATTTGAAATAATATAAGTGGTGTCTCATTTAAAAAAATCTATGTTTGGTTCACCCTGTATAAATAAAACACCCTGTATAAACTAAAATAATTTTAAATTATGCGCCTCAGTTCTTTCCACTACACACAAAATTTTGTTCTTCTATTCCATCAAATAAGCGGGGATATCGACCGAGGACGCAAGTTTGAGACACCCTGCATCATCCATATGTACCTTGTATGTAAAAAATTGTAACCTTTCTAATTCTTCAATAAAAAATGGGGGTTGATATTTAAAAAAAATGTAGATGACATCATATCTTTTTTTTTGACACACCCTCTATATTTCACTTTTACGCAAAAAAATTTTAAATTGAAAATAAAAATTGACAGATCCGAGCGTTTTCTTCTTAAATTCCCATTCGAATTTTAATTGAAGTTATCCACTACTTTACAAACGCACTGTATATTTAGTTCTTATTAATTTACTTATACTTATTTAAAATCCCATACTATCACGTGCTAATTTAAATTCCGAGCAAATCCGAACAATTTTATTTAATTTAAACTCAAAATTTTAGAATGTTGTATTGATTTAGTCATGTTTGTACAACACGGAGTATTTAAATAAAATAAAAAGCAAGTTATATTAATAATTTAGTAAAACTCATTTAAATTAATTCAATTAAGTTCAAATAATTGTAGATAAACATTCCATCTTATTTCATTGCACAGATTTCTATTAAATAACCACACATTGTCTCAATATCTACCCTTGAATTTACTGTGGGTGCAGTTTGCAAAATTTGAAGGTTATCTTCTTTCTGGCGGAATTTTTCTAGCCATTTTGTTCATCTTTGAATTGTTTATAAAACATCCATTATCCTAAAAAATTTAAATATGATTAGAGCGAATAGTGATTCATACTTACGTAAACTTACCGAAAGAATGTACCGCAATAAGTGTTGGTTTGACGGAACTTGATATGGACGATCAATGTCGCTTAATGCCAACCTGGGTACGCAAATGCAATTGTATAGAGCAAGTAAGGGTACTGAATTTCTGTTATTTAATTTATAAACCCGTTACAAGCCAAAGAGATTGTCAATCCATCTGAAAATAGCGATACAGATATAATATACATGTATATGTATTAAGGTTAACGTACCTGATAAACCTTGTTGATCGTTGTAACGAATCACAGAATGTCAGAATTTTGTAAATACATCTTAACTATATAAGCCCACCAGCGCGTTTTGATCCTCAAGCTTAGTTCGTGGCTGCTATCGAGACGTGTACGAAAGATGTAAGCAACAACAAAGGATAAGAAACACAATTGTCATTCTAGACAGACAAGCAGAAAAAGCAACCCAAGCTATTGCAAATAAATTTTAAAGATCCTGTCACCAACACTAGAAATATAACTTCTATTAATAGTAACATTAAATAAACATGAGCCTAAGAAAAACTCTAAATATAGTTATTTTTAGTACAAGTGAGCAAAGGCTCAATATACCCTCGAGCGAGCATAGCGAGCGAGTGTTTCATCTAGAGCGAGAGAGCACAAGAGCCTTTGCTCAATAGTGAAAACATAATTTTTTCCACAATCATATCAATTATTTAGCAGTTCAATGACTGGTTCTTGTAACTTGTACGTGACAGATTTATTACAATTATTGCATATGCGCAGATCTCACCTTGCATGCGACAGTAACGTACACATTCTGTTAAAAATGGGGACGTAAAAACTGAGTAAGGTAATGGCCAAGAATCTCGGTATATAATTTTATTAAATATGTAATTTAATTCCGGCATTGCCAGAGCGTATGTTAGTTGTGATTGCATTTTGTGTGAGATTGGTCACATCGTTTTTCGACATAGATTCTGTTCTTTCACTAGAAGTTGATGTACATATTGTGAAAGAGGTTGTTGAGGGACCCAAAATTTTATTTGCAATGGCTATGTTACTCGAGTGGCTTTCATTTAACCCTCTGCAACACTTGTCGAGCGCCATTCTCCATGCCTCTTTAAGGTAAGTATGTCCCCACCATTATTAACTAAAATTGCAGCTGAAGATCTACGGAAACAGTGACCTGTGTAACTTGTGGTGTTGTCAAGTAGCAAAAAGGTAGCAATTGAAGATGGAATTTTAGAGAAAGTGTTAATTCCGACAGGCTAAGTGGTGCATTTCAAGTTTTTGTAAAACAATAAGAACCTGTTATGTTGTATATGCTTTGGTCTGAGTGACATGTACCTTTTAATAGTTATTAGTAGTGCCATTTTCAGGTACATCGTCTAAAGCTAGTTTGCAGAGCTCGTCATGTCGCATGGCTCCCGCTACACCAAAAATTAATACGACCAGAAAAATTATGCCTTTAGAAAATTATATAATTCGTGATAATTACCTTTTTAAGTAAATTGCGTCTGGCGCATCTGCCAGAAAATTTTCAATTTATATCGTGGTAAAAGTATTTGACTTTTTACTTTTATGGCCTGCAGATTTAGCTTTTAAAAATGCTATTAGCCTTGCATATTTATTAATGTGCACGTTTTCTTGTACGGCGATGGTTTTCTTCAACATTGAAAAAATGCTTCACAGTGAAGGTCCTTTCAATTTTAAACTTTTCTGTTGAAAATATGCCAATAAAACGTTATGAGACAATTTTTTACAGTAATTTTTCGCCATCCAATCCTTAAATGTATTGTACTGCTGTAGATATTCCGCCTTTGACGCAACAGGGAGAGTTTCTAAATCAGCAATACTGGCTAATTCAACAACATTTGGGGCATTGCATGAAATATCTGAACCACTAGACACCGGGGAATTCATTACTTACACAGGCTTAAACCGATGCTAATTAAAATTAAACTAACGTTTGTGAAATGTCAAAACATGTATAGTATGATTTTCACAGTAACCGATCAACAAATTTTGCTCACTAAAAATAGAGAGCAAAACACGGTATTTTTTAATGATTGTGGAATAAAAACTAATTAGAAGCGTCGCTGTAAATTTTAAAAAATTTATATGTCATTGTTATAATGTTATAATATGGTAAGCAACCAGAAAATCATGAGCGTTGTTGTCAGTTGTCTTGATATAAGAATATTTGCATATTCCAGCAAACTTGACAGTTGCGTTACAGAATAATACCAAGTAGAAATTGCTTTCTCTGTGGACATAATTTACAAACTGAGTATATTTGTTATAATTAAATACATGTTTAGGTAGGTTTAAAATCTTTTTTCTAAAACTACTTTAAAAACAATTGATATCGTCTCTAAAAAAGTGAGGAAAATAGAATTTTCTTCTCTAGCGAGGAAAGTAAAAAAAGCAATGTTGCCACGTTAATCATCTTATATTTAAGTCATAATTCTTAAAGTAGCATAAGAATTCATTAAATACTACAATCATCCTTCTTCCCCCTTGACATTTTTAAATAATGGGCGATGCCGTACTAATAGGAATCACCAGCAACGGTGACGTGGCGGAAACATTCAAAAACCAAATTTAATTGTAGAATTGTCATTTTTTAGAAATTGTTAGCTTTATTACATTTTTATTTAATAATGGAGAGTGAAAACGACCTTAACATTTTTAAGCTACAAAACCACAATAACATTAACGGAAATTAACTAACACACAGTATAAATATATATTACTTACTTCACACATGTCAAGTTGTATAGCGAATTTCTTCACTAGCACGTTACAGTAATTTTATAATTTTAATGGTAGTTCTAGAAAAAAAATATGTAAAACACGGGAAGAAAGTGATTTTCCAGCTTTTGTTGAATTGGAACACTCGCTATGCTCGTGTATCAAACTTTGACAGAGCTTGAAAAAACCCACTTTCTTTTCTAGTTGTAGAAATAGCTATTTCGGGTCTGCCTATGTTTTATACCATCCTAAACACTCATTTCCATCCTGGCTTGCAAATTAGTAAGTTTATGTTTAGACTCACTGCATTCAATTATTATGAAACAGGTATGGTACATTATAAGTTTAATTTTAGATTAAAAAGTGGCAATCTGCATGAAATTATTTTGTAGTTTTTTATAAACATTTAGTTGTGGTTAACCCTGCTGTTACCTTCGGGTCTATATGACCCGAAATCAAATTGTTGTTTAGATAACTTTTTTGTTTATCAATATCTAAACTTCGTAGTTAATGACTTTGTTTCTAATCCATTGAAGAATGAGGTGGCTTGTTTGTTTTAATAAATTTTTTTTCCTTATTTTTTTAAACATGATTGTTACATTGATGTTCCTCGGGTCATTATGACCCGAGGCTGTAATACATTAGTAGGACGTATAAATTTCTATTTCCAATTATTTTATGTTGAAATTTGAGGATAGATAATATGCGTATCATTACTTGCTTGTTCAAATGTACCTACCTATGCGAGTTATTACAGCAAGTGCGGTTTGTTGTACGTACTACTAGTTCTTCTAAAGTGCTGAAATAACAGTAATGGCAAACAAATAGCTTAGTGGTGACGACTTAGAAACACTTATTGATAATTTGAGTAACATTAGTGAGGATGAAGCTTCTGAAGAGGAAGATCATATCAGTGAAGATAGTGATTATGAACAGTCAGACGATGATTTTTTCGACGAAGCTGGACGGACAAATCCTACGCAATTGATGCCACCTGCTCAATCGGTTCAATCTAAAGATAATACCATAACTTGGATGTTAGATCCATTTCATCAATCAGGGCGTGCAACTAGTGCAAATATTATAAAAGTCGCTCCAGGTCCAACTAGATACAGCAATGCACGAGTCCAGGATGTAAAATCTACATTTCAGCTATTTTTCAATAGTTCTCTGGAAAATATAATTTTGAAAATGACTAACATCGAAAGCCGTAGAGTGTACGGTGACAAGTAGCAAAAATTAGATGACATTACGTTGCAGGCGTACATAGGTTTGTTACTGTTAGGAGGAGTTTACAGATCGCATCATGAATCTACCAGAAGTTTGTGGAATGCAACAATGTCGTTGAAACGATTTTATTATATATCACGCGTGTTATGGTTTGATAATAAAGAAGATCGTCAAGAAAGAAGGCTACGGGATAAGTTGGCTCCTATTAGAGAATTTGGGACAAATGGGCTGAAATACTACCAAAATTGTAAAATCCTGGGCAAAACGTAACTGTGGACGAGCAGCTGGTTGCATTTAGAGGTCGTTGTCCATTCAAGCAGTATATACCAAGCAAGCCAGCAAAATATGGCATCAAAATATGGACGCTTTGTGATAGTGCAAGTTATTATGCTTTAGAAGATCAAGTATATAGGGGAAAACCACCTGGGGGAAAACCTGAGAAGGATCAGGGGCTGAGAGTACTTTTAGACCCCACTTATGGACTAAGAGGTCAGAATGTAACTTCTGACAATTTCTTTACATCGTATAAATTGGCTCAAATGCTTCTCAAAAGAAATCTTACTATGTTAGGGACTGTCAGGAAAAGCAAGCCTGAGCTACCTATCATGGAAGTAAATAACGTTGTGCATAGCTCCAAATTTTATTTTACTAAAGATACCGCAGTTGTGTCTTATATTCCAAAGAAGTACAAGAAGGTCATTCTAATGAGTACGTTTCATAACCAGAAACAAATAAGCGACATAGAAGAGAAAAAACCACAAATTATACTTGATTATAATTCTACAAAAGGAGCAGTTGATACATTAGATCAGCTAATCGGTGCATACACATGCAAACGATAAACAAATCGATGGCCCATAATCTTATTTTACAACATTTTAGATACCAGTGCCTATAATGCTTTCGTCTTATGGCGCGAAATAAATCCAGACTGGAATAAAAATGTTTTGTTCAAAAGAGGACTGTTTTTGGAACAACTGGGCAAACAATTGGTAAATCCTTACATTTTGTATAGAAAACGTCTTCCCAGTAATGATCAAGCAGCTGTAATTGTAACAATTATTCAACAACCATTGATGGAAAATTCTACCGCACCTCTTCCTGGAACTAACAACAAAAACAAACGAGCACGCTGCAAATTGTGCCCTTCTAAATGTGATAACAAAACTAATATGACCTGCATTAAGTGTAAAAACTATTTGTGTAAAGAATCCGTGACCTATTATTGTCCCGACTGTAAGAAGTAGTGGATCATATCAATTATTAGGCATTTTTTATTCCGTTTTTTTTTTTATTTAAATTTGGTTGAATTTATTGTAAGTTTCACGTTTCATATAAAAAACATTGCATTAGAGAAATAAAGTTAATAAATGTTATTTTGGTTTTAATTTATATTTCAGGAGTTCGGGTCATTATGACCCGAAGAAAGTGTATGTCTTGTCGAGGAGAACAGCAGGGCTAAATTGTTACTATTAACTATTTTCCCAATTTTACGTTGCTCAATCATAATTGAATAGTTGAAATTAATTATATGAACGTACATTTGTGGTCGTGTTGTTCCTTGTGCATAGTTGTGGAGCAAGTGGTTTGTGGAAGAAACTCACCACGGTCTTCAGCATCCACTAGTTCGGATGGTGTAGCAATTGTGTAACGCCAAGAACGCCCTACACAATACCATCCTGGATATTACATTTACGAAAAGATAGAACCTCGGCCCTCACCGACTTTCAGCTGGCGGCTTTTTCCTTTATTCTAAAGTCGTACGCCTTCCTGAAAGTTGTCTGAAATCCTAAATTTGCGTGTCCACTCTTGTATTCAATTGCAAAGCGACAATGTAATTATACAGTAGTCTTTGTTTACGTACAAAGTTGCTATTCTAATGCTTTACGGATTTAAACAATTTAACAAAACACAAAACTTACAGCATACTCAAGAAAATGTTGTTTTTCAAAAAACTGCTACAATTACGCAAATAAGAGCATTTTAGTAACCTATTTCGGCTTATAATTCCCCAAATTTCCATAATCCCTATTCATACATTTTGTTTATTTGATACAGATACATTTGTATCCTTACCAGTTCAAAGTGGTCCAAGTTGTAATACCACAGACACATTCAGATAAAAGACAAGGCCATTTTTTTCAAAAATAATGTCATCTAATTCTAAATATTAATATATTTAGATCACCCACGATGAAATATTATAAACCTAAAATTTGTCTTCGTCATCTCTGTTCAAAATGTAACAGGACATAGCAAAATGTAAAATCTTCTTAAAAATAATTATTTGTATCACCGGCAATTGTTTTACGTGCATACGTCGACTGGATACACGCAAAAATACTTGTGATAATCAAAAATATGTGTGCTGACGGTAATAATTTAACGTATCCTGTATTGCGGAGTAGAAGCACAAAAAAATATACCAGCGTATCCACGAGTAGCAGATCAACTACGGTTTCACAGTCTACGCTATAATAACTCGGGAAATATAACCAGTGAGCAGGGCCCGCACTAGCCTTCATGTCACCCCGGACAATCAGACAATTTGCTGCCAGTTTTTTTTAAATAAAATAAAAATTATGTTAAAATCATTTATTTAAAAAAATATATGTAATACATTACATAATAAACATTTAAAAAGGGCAATACTTAAAAGTACTGGTACATATAAGGTGCATTTTTATTGCTATACTTATATTCTATTAAGAAAGTACAAAGAATATTGCATAACCAAACAAGAGAAATTTTAGATTCTATAAAAATATAACTATAAAATAAAGTAACCTAAAAGAAATTTTTCTTTCTAACTTTGATTTCCGCAAATGTTTTTATTACATCTTTTAAGTTAACTTGATCAGCAATTTTATGCTCAATAGCTAAAATGGCCAACCCATTAAGACGATTTTGCGTTGTAGTTGAACGTAAAAAATTCTTAATCAATTTTAATTTGGAAAAACTTCTTTCTCCACTTGCAACAGTTATTGGTATACACAGCAATACTCTTAAGGAAACACTTAGGTTTGGGGCACAATTTAACATTGTTATTAATTTTAGAACAGTGCTTGGGCTTTCTTTTTTGCCCATAAGCCCAGATACTGCACAAATTTCTTCTGCTAATTCTACCACATTAATATCAACAGAATCACCGTGAGTTAAAATACTTTCTAGATCGTTGCCATGTTTTAAAAGATTTTTTTTAGACATGCCCTTTAAATCATATATATTATATAAAAATTGAAAATAATTACTATGGTGACTAAGTTGTTTAAATCTAGTGTCTATTGCATTTAGTGCCTGGTCAATTGTAAAATAAAAAAAATCTACCTTATAATTTTCTTTAGGATTCTCGTTCGGTTCATCTCGAGCTTGGTATGAGAAATTTCTTTTTTTTCTTCTTACGCGGTGTCGTGGTATTGTTGATTCAAAATTGGCTTCAACGTCAATTTCGTCAGCCAGTTCTCTCGCATCAACAATAGTTTCATTAAAAGATTTATCCGATCGAAGATCCTGAAAAAACTTTTGGCAATTTTGCAAAAGATCAAGTGCAGATGCTAGATCATAATCTTTTGTCTGCAACAATTTGCTTATTGGATTAATACACTTTAAAATTTTATACCAAAGAACTATTGAACACAAAAATTTAAATTGTTTAATACAACTTAATAAACCCGAGGATTCGTCGCTTATTAAATTATCAATTTCTTCATTCTTATAAATGCTTAGCAAGGCGTCGTATACGCCTCCGATATAAAATCTTAAAGGCTTTAAAGCCTCTATCCTACTCTCCCATCTAGTATCACTTAATGGTTTTAAAGTCAAACCCTGGACATGTTTTAGAAGAATTGCCCAGCGAAAAGTAGATGCTGAAAGAAATACAAATATTTTTTGAATCATATTAAAGAAATTAGCGCCTTCCAAAGATGCTTTTATCATATCGTTAACTACTAGATTGAGAGAGTGACTACTACATGGAACGTAGAAAGCTCGCGGATTTAGGTTCTTAATCCTAAATTGCACTCCTGATTTATCGCCCCGCATATTAGACCCGTCGTCATATCCCTGTCCTCTTATATCCTGTAAATTTAAACCCAAATTATTAAGTTGTGCAATTATAATTTCAAACATTTGCTTCCCTGTAGACCTTTCAACTGGAATAAAACCCAAAAAGCTTTCCTTAATTTTAATTTCAGCCTCATCCTGATTGGAATCAGTTTTATTGATTGAAACATACCTGATTACAAGAGTCAGTTGCTCCATCTTAGAAATATCAGGAGTGCAATCTAAAATTATCGAATAATATTTGGCTTTAATAATATAAGATTTCACACTTTGATGCAACAGGTCTATTATCTCGTTTTGAATATTTTTTTAATAGGGCTAAATTTTCTACCAGTCTCATCGTATGGAAATCTATAATTGTACAATGGTTTAGGTGGACCTTGCCTTACCAAAAAGATTCTTTCGGCGTCTGGTAGTATAATTGGCCAGAGTGCTGGATCTGTACTTAAAAGTTGTTGAGCGCTTTCTGTAGGTGTCACGTTGGTATCAATAGTGCTCTCATTTGATGACGAAGGGCTGCCACTGTCAGTTACACGTATTAGTTCAGATATATCGTTCATTTGTTGATCCTCATTTTTCTCAGGTAAGTCTCTGTTGTCACTGTTGTCAGTGTCTTTCAATGCTGTCTTTGATGTAGAACATTTTGAGTCGTCATTTGGTTTGGTACTGCGTACTCTGTAAATAATTTAGTAAAGTGCCAGCTTGTCTTTGCCTTTGCATTTCCTTTTCCACCCTTCGTTTTTTATAGTCGCAACCAGATAGTTTTTTGCGTCCCTCGGACATTCTGGAAGATACACAAAATATCTGAAATAAAACAAAGCAAATTATAAGGAAATTGTCTTACAATAGACTTAGTTAAATTAGACAAGCACTGCACTTTTTATGCTCATTTAAGATCTAGGGGAACGATTAGGCAGTTTTATATGTTTTTTATATTTATAAATTATGTAATAGTAGTAAAATGGTAACGAACCTATCACACCTGATACCTTTCAAATTTGAAAAAGTATAAGCACTTGAATTTTACACAATTTTGCTTCAAAATCTAAAATGGTATAAAATAAGGCAATTTTTCTTGTCCAATTTAGTCAGATCATGCATAGATTTATTCTAGAATGCTCATTGTTTAAATAAATATTTTATTTTAATTTTATAAAATACTTTTGCTATTTTTAAGAAAATTTTATTTATAAAACTAGGTACAAATATTCGTAGCTTTACTTAAAAGGGATCGCATCCAGTAGTTGATAATAAAAAAATAATCAGCGTCTATTGGTCAGTAAAAGGCAGGAATTATTAAAAAAAAAATCAGCCGTTAGGGTATTCCGTATATTTCATAACCTTTTTTAAGGTATTTGAAAAAGCCCCTTCGCAGATGAAAATTAAATTTCAAAGACGATTTTTTAACGAAACATAAACAAATTTCAGTCCTTTTAAAATTATCAAAACAAGCCTTTTAACTTTTTAATTAATTTATCTGTTTTGTTCAAAAATCGTTTTCAAAATTTAATTTTCATCTGACAAGGAGCTTCTTCAAATACTTACCTTGAAAAAGATTATGACATTTAAATGAAAGTTTGTTTTTAGCACGCTTATATTAGCTTCACCCATATGTTTATTTGCTTGTCTGTCTGTTTGTAACCGACTTCTTTGAACAGGCATGCGCGCGGTCGGCGATACATACGATACAAGATACGGCGCATTTGGGATCCAATGCCTATCCTCCAGACCGAGTAAGTCCTTTCCAATTTTAGCTCCAAATAAACTGTCATGTTATTTTTGCAAGGAAAACCATCTCATTTTTGATTGTGATGAATTCAAGGCATTAGATATTTCAAGTAGAACAAGTCAATTATTTGAAGCTATGTAATAACTGTTTCGATCCTACCCAAGCTCAAAGATTAGTATTATTGTGAAAAAAGCGTGGGGTGCTTTGTGCCATATTTTTCATTCATCAAGCACCCCACGCTTTTTTTATTTATATTTTCTGCCTATATTAAGAATTATTTTTCGTTTTTTAGTTCGATTGATCATTATAGCGTGTTTCTTAGTTTTTTTTAAACTATATTTATTTTTTAATAATTTTTGCCTTTTACTGATCAAAATACCCTAATTTCGTAGATTCGCTAAGTTGACGGTTAACTTACCTTAAAAAATTACAAATCACACTGATTATTGAACCAGAACAGTATATACAATTGAGAGTTGCACTTGTTATCACCACCGACGAATGAGCAAAAATAATGCTATGCTGTAATAAGACAGCCCTTTTATAATAGAAGACAATAAACAAGTCATTTCTTGTCTATTTCTAATTCAGACAAGTTCATGCGGTACACTGCTGTGCCGCATGAACTTGTCTGATTTATATGGTATATATGCGATGCGCGGTTATATTAGGTAGTGTATACAAATAACACCCGTGTTCCTTATTTAATAATTATTATTGAATAATTAATTATTTTTTCGTACTTATACCTATTTTCTTTACAACTACAGTAGAATCCGGTTATAACGAACCACAAGGGACTTGAAAAATAAGTTCGTAATAAACGATAAAAGAAAAAAGTTACACACATATTTTATTTTTACGATACATTAATAAATCACTATATTATACAATATTTACACATTTATGAGTTAGTTTTTGTTAAAAAAGTCTGTAATTTTCGATTGTTTATTATATTTCGTAGACCAAAACAGTTTATCCACACAATTTTCGATTTACATTTTTGAAACACCGTGGCTTGAGTGATTTGCTTTCGTTTTTCTGTCCCGGTTAAATTAGCACACACCAAAACTGTTACCCGCTCTTTTGATAATTTGCCGCCTACACATTTTTCACCTTTAAATTTTAGTGCTTTATCTGGGTTCTTTAATTTAAAAAAATAGCCCAGTTTCGTCGCCATTATCACTAAAATTACCATTAATATTAGGTCACTTATTGTTTAACTAGTCTGTTAATTGATTTGTTTGATTGATTAGGAAAAACCCTGCAAGGTCAGCGTGTACAGTATTGTTAAAATGCATAATTACCCTTTAGGATTAAAGATTTAAACACCAATTAGGAAAGTATTTAAGCAGGCATTTCTAAGAAAAGAATTACAGAAACCTTATCTTTGCACATCAAATAATCTACGTATAGTCTGCAAAAATAAAGATTTTCTATTTCGGCTTAGCGCTTTATTACTCTGAGACATTGGGAATATACAGCCGTTTCTTTCCAACGTTTGGGTTTCAATAGAAACATACGCGACTTTAGTGAAAGCGTAAATTACCTGCTCAATGACTTAAGACCGCTCGCGACAGGTAAACACAATGGAATTTTAATTCTATTCCAGAAGTTATAAAACGTTTTGAACGATTTTTAATTTTAACTATGTTGCAAAGTTTTTTTCGTGTGTGGATGCAGAGGTTTATTACTATAATAATTCATTTATTTTGAAATGTGCAACAACGTAATCATTAATTGGTAATTAAAAAGGAATTGATATGCATAAACCAGTTTTTATTGTTTACTAATATCTCGATCAAAGTATTCATACACATTCACAATAAGTTGTTGGCACATTTTATTAAAACAGCTTCCGGGCATCGTTATTAGGTTTCAATAAGAACACGTTGCCTTATCACAGCAAAAGCAAAGACTAATTCAAATATTATATAGGAATGCACTTATACCTAATGGGATAATTAGTAGAAAGTGATGAAAGTCGTAATCAATTCCTCATTATTTAATCTATTATAATTCAGTACTGAACTGAGTTCGTTGAAAACGTTTGGTAACTTCTGGAATAGGATTAGATTTCCATTGTCGCGAGAAAGAAACGGCTGTATATTTCCAATGTCTCAGAGTAATAAAGCGCTTAGCCGAAATAGTAAATCTTTATTTTTACAGACTATACCTGTTATTTATTTTACTGGCAGAATACTTGCTTACTTTTGTGTAAAATTTAACGGACGGAAACAATTTTTCCGAACGTTATATCCGAAAGTTCGTTGTTTACGGGTTTATTATAATAAACAATATTTAGAAGGGATCTTATGGATAGTGTGACGGGACTTTTAAAACTAGTACGTTATACCCGGAAGTTCGTTATAAGCGGGTTAGCTATAAGCAGCTTTGACTGTATATAGATGAAAAACAAGTATTTTAACTTCCTTGTAAAAACAGTGATAAGAAATGTTTTTACAAATGAAAGGCGGCATGCTATATTATTAATATTTTAATTTTAATATTTTCTCACATTCTGAGAGTAAAAATGTCGCCCCTAAGATTTGCCGCGGACAAATGTCCGGGTTGTCCGGTCTTGGAGCGGCCCCTGCAGTGAGATACTGGAGTAACTATAAATGAAGACCTCTGTCTCGGGGTCCGATGTAGAGGTTCTTGTCAAAAAAAATTGAATACTTATTATTCCATCTTAATGTAATTTGTAAAATTTATAATTAATACATTCTATTTAGATATTCTGAAATACAAACACGAAAGCTTATACAATTTTTCATGCAATCGAGTACATTGTGTATGTTAACTAAAATATAATTACAAAATTACATTTTGTTTGTGATACAGCGAAAATAGAATACGATGCGTGGTTTGCAATTCTAACAAAAAATAATACTGCTTATAGCCAATTTCTATTAGAGATCTGTAGATGGCTTGTAATCCGAATGGCGTTTTTTAATGTGCTGGTGCAAATTTCCTTTTTGATATGTTTTGTAAATACAAACAGGACATTTAAATTTTGGTTCCTGTCCACACTCATACTTTTTATGGTTGTACAATGATGTTGGATATTTGTACTTTCTACCACATTCGCAAGCACAATAATCTTGATATGCGTTATTCTCTCCTAAAAATACAAAATATATAAATTTCTGTGATAATTTAACTAAATCTAATTTTAAAAATGCAATCAACACTTGTTGGTGCGACTAAATCCATTAAAACATTAAAATAAAAATATTTATATTACTGCAAGGCCATCAAAAGATAATTTTAACCATCCTCTTTTTCAATAACTTCATCCCGTGGCTTCTGTTATAACGTAAGTTGCTTACCTAGGTTGCTTAAAGAGGTTAAACAAGGTCTCTCAATTAGAAAAAAAATTTTGGCTATTAATACATATTTATTATTCGGCTGCGTACATTTCCATGCTCTTATAATTGAAAATACATATAAAATAATAAAAAATAAATAAATATTAAAATTATTAAAAAAAAACAAATCCTTCTCATGCCGGTGCAGGTGATTCTCTGGATTGTTGCCTAAATCTCTCCTTCGTCTAAGAGCGACGGTCGATGGGCCTTCACGACAGGTGGCCATGATGAGCAAAATTTGAATTAAAATATCTTCTACAACAAAATTGACAATTTTCATTTATTTACACGTGCATCTCAAATGTGTAATTTGTTTTATGAGGTGAAACAGAAAAGTGAATTACTGAATAGGGGTATTAATTATCAGATCCGGCTTTTATTGAATTGCAAAGCTAGAATTAAACTAAGAGGTCAGCCACGGTTAATGTATAATAAACATCGTTTGGATTGTACGAACAGATTAGACTTGAGTGATTTAAAAATTGGTAAAAATCACAGGGACTAGTGATGATGCGCCTTTCAACTTAAGGTGAGCGAATAAAGACAAAATGAAAGAGGTTGGTACCCCTTTTTTTTTCTATGCTAATATGGGAGATTCATTTTAATGTGTGTGATTAATGCATAAAATGAAAGAGACTGGTAGTCCAGCTGTTGTATTTTGATGTAAATGCAATCAATAGTACAATAAAGGCAATTTTGTGTGGGCCTTTATGTATTGGGGTAAGGTCAGATACTGGACTAATCTGGTAAAGATCTCTGTAGATGTTTGCGTGGAAAGTAAAAATAGTGCTTATAGCTTGAATTAATTGTTTTATTATGCTTCAAAAGAACCACTCTCATCTGAATGTTAACAGATACTCATGGTTTAATAATACTATAGGTAAATGTATAAATAGCACAGATCAACGAGGTTGTAAATTAATTTCTAAGTTTGAGCAAAGCCTTACTTATTCTTACGTATATTATGTATGTATGTGGACCTCCTACCGCAAATTTCCGGAACCATATTAAATCTGATGCCTGATCTGTATAAACTTAATAAGTACGTTATATTGGCTGGGGATTTTAATGTAACGGATCTAAAAGGAGTCGCTATAATTATATTTTAATTGCAATTTCGTATTTAATAAAAGTACACGTGGGAAAATCTGTATTGCATTTCATTGCCATTTTGTTATTTTTGCTATCTTAAATGTGCAAAATACCAAGCAATTTAACAATAACATCTCCTTGGAAACAATCAGACGTCACAAGTTTAAAATCGATTGGGGCTTGTACTTCTATAGCGCAGTTGGTTAGCGCAGTACTCTAGCAAAGTACAGGTCGTAGGTTCAAATCCTACTCGAGGTAAACTTTTTATTTATGTATTTAATAAAATTAATAATAATTTGTAATTACATATTTACTTTTGAACTTATTCGTTCATAACAAAAACTTTAATAATTTAATATTAGTCAAGTTGCTTTGGTATGTGTGAATCCTTGCGATATTGCAGGCTCACATTACATTAATATAAGTAATTTGATTGTTATCTCATTAAATTTAGAATTTACATCGGTTCTACACACATAAAGACAAAATTTACATCGATTGGGGCTTGTATTTCGATACCTCAGTTGGTTAGCGCGGTAGTCTAGCAAAGTACAGGTCTTAGGTTCAAATCCTACTCAAGGTAAACTTTTTATTCATGTATTTAGTCATTAGTTACATTTATTGTACCTTGGTTATATGCTACACATAGCTTAACGATTCAAAATTTAATTACTGTTTTAATGCTGAAGTAGTTGAATTTCCCTACTATATTTTGGAAGTGTATGGTGTTATATAGTGTTATGAATATTGATTTTGTTTAAATTTTCTTACTAAGGTTTAAGTGGAGTTTGATATATTTTATTGAATTTAATTTCGTGCGTCGAAAGTTAGCTAACTACGATTCTTTGAAATTAGATGTTTTGCTTTTTTAGCAGTAACAATTTATTTCTTTTGTACAAAATATAGCCAATCATTGCCCAGATGCGACTGTGCTTGGTTATTTTGTTAATTATTTATTTTATTTTATTTTTGACATTAAGCATGTGTGGTGTCCGTCAAATTCAGCACTAATGCACTTTTATACGCGTTTCAGTGGTAAACTTTTGACTAGTACGGAATTATCTAAACGAAGGGGAATGATAATATATACTATTACTATTTTCTTCCGTTTACATTATCCCATTTTTCCGTTTTTTATTATAATTTTTTGGGTCCCTAGAAATGTACTTTCCGTGGACGCTTACAAAAGTAACTTCATTGTTTATACCTAGTTAAAGGATTTTTTGCAATCATCTCTATATTTCCGATTAACGATAAGTGGTATAACTTTTGTGGAGCTACCTTTGAAGAAACGCAAAGTATGATTCTATACGTCATCAAAAGTACACGTAGTAAGGCCATTCTTCAAAACTTAAGGTAATCCATTCATAAATCTTCTATGTTAGAAGGTATAAAACGTAAACTGTGCCCTATAGATGTGTTTCTTCAAAGTTGAGTAGCAAATTCCTTCAGTCTAATTAGTTTCTATTCTTGTATAAGTGCTTTTAAATGTCTTTAAGAGAACTGCTTACATTAAGCGTTGACTCGCAGCGTATAAAATAATATTAGTTAATTGAATCGAACATTTAGTTAACCAACAACGTTGCTTTAGTGTGTTCCTTTTTTTTAGCATTATCTCAACACATAAAAGAAGATGTACGTTAGAGTTTAATTAGTTGACCAAAGCATGTCACTTAATCAAACAGAAAACACAATTTAGATACATGTATTGTGATTTATCTACTTCAATTTGAGTTCCAAACTCAGTCAATTTTGTAAATGGGCCCTGAACAGAGAAAACGAGTTTAGTGTTGCGCAGCCACGGCAAAACATCATAAAATTCTTAAAATTAAAGGAAAATGTCTTACTTCCGGTGTAGCCGAATTAATCCAATTTACCTTGTTTTAAATGACTTCATCCACATCTAACTTCTAGTGTTTTAAATTTTTTAAAATAACCAACAATGTTGTCTTAGTGTGTTCCATTTTTTTTAACATTACACTGTCGACATATATTAAAACAACCGTTACACAACTTATCCGCTCTAGCGCTATAACTCCTAAAAACGGAGGTTGCCAACTAGTCTCAATGGACAAGATAGCAGACATTTGTAACGGATTATATATATATATATATATATATATATATATATATATATATATATATATACATAGATAAAATAAATCTAATGTATTAAATTTAACTTTAATCTCAACTGATCAACCATTTCACTGATAAATTTCTCTTTCTGCCTCACAGTTTACGGTCGTTCACATACCAGTAGTTCATTTTCCCTTAGATGTATCGATATCGCACATAAACTGTCCTATTTTTCCCTAATATTAATGTAAGATGCATTTCTGTCCTTTTTAAAGTATTCTCGTTAGTTAATAGCGTTTTCACTTCCATTTACTAATTGCCAACAAATAATTTTTTTAATCTGCTCAAGACACTTTTTTGTTACATAATTTAAAAGGTTTTCCTATTAAAAATGAAATTCCGATCAAAGCTATTATTACTTTTTGGCACATAAATGCTAAATTATTTTTATCCGATCCACGCTTCCAGTACATTTAGGTACCTCACGTTTCGTTAATTTATGACTGATACTAAACAATTGATCAAATCGACCGCAGAGAGAGAACAAACAGGCTATCGGAAGGATAACTGAAGACTGACTTTTTCCAGCAAGACCATGTGTTAAATTATGAGGTGATTTTTATACACCAATTTTGAAAAGGGCCAGAAACTAGTCGATAGAAATTAATGTCAATTCATGTATCCATTGTTATAAGTTTTTGTTATGAACGAATAAGTTCAAAAGTAATATGTAATTAAACATTAATAATAATTTGAGGAAATAGGATCGATTGCATGTAAAAAGAAGAATTGTCCAAAACCCGTAAACAACGAGGAAACCCAACTAGTGGTGCTTCACGCTATACAAGAAATTCCTCAAATAAGAAAAATTTCAGTGGAACATGGTTTACAGAAATCAACAATACACAATATAATTAATGAATATAGATACCATCCATACAAGATTCAACTCCACCAGGCATTGGATGAACATAATTTTGAAAATAGGTTAAATTACTGTCGTTGGGGATTGCAACAACCACATATTTTTTTTAATACAGTTATGATGACAGACGAATCTACTTTTGTAGATTTTGTAAATAGACATAATTGTCATTATTACGCCATGTAAAATCTACATATAATTAGATACAAAAACAATCAGCATCGATGGAGTCTCAATGTTTGGACTGGTATTATTGGCAACAGATTATTAGGACCCTATTTTGTGGAAAACAATTTAAATGCAGTAAATGATTTAAATTTTTCCGAACCAACGTGCTACCATGGATTGAAGAGGAAATATGGTTCCAACGAGATGGCGCCCCTGCACATTCGGCTCGTGATGTGACCGAGTTTTTAAATCAGCAATTTCCTAATCGTTGGATAGGTCGTTAGGGCCTAGCAGGTGGCCAGCTAGATCACCCGATCTGACTTTCATGGATTATTTTTTATGGGGCTACATTAAAAATGAATTTTATAGAACATCGCCGACTACTGCAGCAAATATGAGGGAAAGAATTCAACAAGCGTTTCGTAATGTAACCCAACAAATGTTGCATAATTTACAACGTTCCTACAGACAATGATTGAATCAGTGCATTGAGAGAAGAGGAAGCTTGTTTGAACCTTATTTATAATTTTTTTAAGTGCACATTTGCATATGTTTGACTTACCTACTTCTTGTTCTTGTTAATTGTTTGTTTATTATTTCAATATTACATTGTTTAATTTATTGTTAAAAATATTTAATAAAATTAATTATTACTATTACTAATCTCGTATTATGACGTGAAATCATGGCATTCTGTTAAATGGTTAGTTATAAAACAATTATAGAAAAATTAAAAAAATGAAAATATTTTAAAAACTATAAATTTTAGCGGTATCAATGTATTTAGATAAAAGTTAGGTCTTTAAGAGACTATTCGCCCATATCAAAATATACAGGGTGTTCCATTTGAAATAAGAGAATTGATGTACGTTGAACATGCTAAAGTTTCACACGGAGCCCTCTCCCCCCTATTCAGTATATCAATAAAACGTTTACATCTTTTCAAAGCCTATACCTAGCTTAATTATATCCCTGAACTAATTTGTCTCAACTTAAATAATAAACCAAGAATTAATTTTTATTGCTAACCTTACATTCAGGAAAAAAATACATTTCTGTTAAATAACTTGGGAATGTTGCAGATGCAGATATATACAAATGTATATATCTTTCAAAAACTTATTCATTACGCTATCCAAAAATGTAATGATATACAGGGCGTTCCGTTTAAAATCAAAAAGTTGATACCCCCTTCCTTTACGAATCACCCTGTAGGTGCTAAAATATTTTTAAGTTGTGCACGTATTGGAACCATATAACTTTTGTATAAATGATTTTAATGAAAAATTAACAGCGAAGCCACAATCTTCCGTCGCGTGACGCTTTTGATACCCGGTATATAAAGGAGTAAGTACACGATACGGGATGATAAATGTGTACAATAAAATGTTACAAGTAACAAGTATTTAAGTCATATTTCAAAATACCACAAAGTTCTTAAATAAGGAATACAGTAACTAACATTATACGGCAAATTTAGTAATAATATCAAGGATATTTAGGATTAATTCCATACGTGGTACATAATAATCAAAACACGTTTGTTTCTTCACACGATTATATTACAGTAAAACTCAGCCGATCCTAATATGGACCCAAATACATTTACATAACCAATCTTGCCAATTTAGTAATTTTCCTTCATACTATACGAAGCAACGGTTGTTGTACCATCAATTTATAATGGTTACACTTAGTAATGTTAAATACAGATTCGTTGTAGCCAAGATATTAATCTTCTTCATAAAATTCAACTATTATACAGACAATAGAATATAATTGTTATCCCAGAATATGATATATCATTAATCAAAACATCAAGAAAATAAATCGTAAACTAAGAAATTCCAACGATACCTTACAAAATATAAAGTAACCTGGAACAATACGGTAACCTAAAAACTGTATGGCAGCGTAGATACTAAAATAAACACTAAAAATGTTTTTATCTAATAATTATTCACATACCGTATATAAAGTTTACATGTGGTGAGATAATTTATAGATACAGTTAAACTAATACGTCCACAATATCAATAACCTTTTCTAGATACAAATTGAACTATTCGTATCAGAAACTGAGACATAGTAGGGTAAATGTTTACAGATTTATCAAACGACATTAGGTCTTACATACGTTAAAAACACACCCTTCTACGGTTCAACCACTGGTATACGTATACTCAAATCAGTTAATTTCAAGAATTGGTAGGCACGGTATCGGAACGAGCTGTTTTAAAGTAATACCACCAAATTTCTGTATCATTTAGTAGTACAGATCCAGGTTGCTAAACCATTGCCCCAAAATGTGTTGCGAGAAAGGACTTTACACTGTCTTGGTACTTTGTTTCTAAGGCTTAGTAATGATAGTACCAATCGTGCATTAGAGTAGAAAAACAAAAAAAAATTCAAAAAATAATTATCAAACAAGTTTATTTAAAAAAAGGAACATTAGGGAGCATTAAATATAAAATCACTTTAACTATTTGTCTCCATAAATTTTTTGTGCTTATATAAAGTGTGCACTTTCAAATCATATTTTCTTTTACATTTGTGTGAACACAATTCACATGAAAACAATCTCTCTTTCCCACAATCCAGATGTAAATGTGAACTTAAGGAATGAAAATTCTTATAAAGTTTCCCACATTGCGGACATGCAAGCTTCGTATCCATTGATGTTAGTTCATATTGAGATGAAACTAAAAAAAATATGATTAATTACATGTGTTTAAAACTAGTGATAGTCTGAACAGCAAGATACAGTACGACATTTTTGCTTCTTTTCATTTTCATAGCTTAACAATATATTTGGATACACACAAATATTTTTTTAAATCGATCTCTAAGAATAGCTAACAATTTTTCAGCAGAGTTGTAAGTGCAAATACGATGCTCATATACTCTTGACATACTCATATACACTGGTGTCAACTAAATTCTGTATCTAGGTTTTGGAACAAATAATTACACTCGCTGTATGGTGAAAATTAGGAGCAGTCAAAGATATGAACATTGACTAACAGATGATCAAGAGATGACTACCGTGGTCTATGGCTGTCGATCAGTATGTGGGCCGAATGTTGCCTATATTTATACACCAATTTAATAGGAATCGCGGCAAAGTAGATTGCCCCGGTGACCAAGAGCTAGACTCTGTGCTCCAGCAGTTTCTGAATTTATAAATGTGAGCTAAAATGGATGTAGCCACATAAGCCCATGACAAAAGGAGTGGGTCTTTAAAAAATGGCAAGAAAAAAATCTGCCTTTACTTGACTTTCTTTTACTTTTCACAATTAGTGAAATATAATATTGTTAAGCTTGAAATAAAATAGTATTTGTAAAAATAATTAAAAATAGTTTGCTTTTTATGGGGTGTAATCGTACCTTAATATAAATATCTACAAAGTTTGTAGAATTAACCACAGCAACAGATCTCAACTAAAACTCAAGAGAATAAAGTCATTTATACTTCCAAAATAAATGTAAATCCAACTTCACGGATTACTAAGCAGATTTATATACTGTCTAGAAATATAAGTACTTAATAAATCAAAAACAAAATTTAAACTCCACAAAAAGATAAGTTTTACATATTACTGTACCTTTCGTAAGCATTCCATAAAGCAAATGTGTAAGTACAAACCAACTGAATTAAATAAAAGGCACTAATTTTCTAAACCCTGTAAAAACATATAAACACTTTTATGATAGGATACATCATACATTAGACAAGAATTAAGCACTAGATACTTCGCCTTATTCCTTCACAGAATTGCTATTCATTTTGTTACATTCATTTTCATACACAGATTTCTACGACTTTATTAGATCTTAAAAAAAATTATTTTAGTTAGCATCTATGGTTATTCAAAGCACACATGGGCCCTACGTCATAAGTAACATGCGTTTGAACCAATCTTTAAAAAAATACTAATTAAATGAGGGACACATCTATATGTATAACTATTTATGTTTGACAAGAAGACTGCCATAAATGAAATTTATGAAATATTTTATAATATCATTAAATGTTAATTTAAACAATTTTAATGATGTTTTATGCGCATGGATAAGGCAGGACACAGACAGTCAAATATGTCACAAGGAATGCATGCGCGTTCATGTGAGGACGAACATGAATATTTACTGTCGGTGAACACAGATGGTACATACTTGAGCGTCAAACTTAATGTAAATTTGACTTCTACAGTAATCACGAGCTTTGTTCGGTAGCAGTGGCGTGCGTTTCTTTTACGCAAAAATTCTAAATCAGCTATTCTTCTTCAGTTCTGAGATGAAATACGTGAGCTGAGCGCCTGCACTGAAATAAGTACGTCAAACGTGTATCATAAAAAAAGAGTCATGGCAATGGTCACAGTTAAAATAAGGAAAATATCACTGACCTGAAAGAATACAGGTTAAGAGAAGTATACAAGGCAATAACACACATAAGCCAAGGAAATAATGGTCGCTCAACACAAATCTTTATAAGTTTTTGTTATGAACGATAAGTTCAAAGGTAAAGATGTAATTAAAAATTATTATTAATTTTATTAAATACATAAATAAAAAGTTTACCTCGAGTAGGATTTGAACCTACGACCTGTACTTTGCTAGAGTACCGCGCTAACCAACTGCGCCATCAAGGTTCAAGCCCCAATCGATGTAAATTTTGTCTTTATTATATTTAGAATTTACATCAGTTCGACATACATAAAGACAAAATTTACATCGATTGGGGCTTGAACCTTGATGGCGCAGTTGATTAGCGCGGTACTCTAGAAAAGTACTGGTCGTAGGTTCAAAACCTACTCGAGGTAAACTTTTTATTTATGTATTTAATAAAATTAATAATAATTTTTAATTACAAATCTTTATTCTTTGTAGGCCAAATTAAACACGGAGCTTCACAAGTTAATAACATGATATCTGAAATAAATGCTCACTAACAAGCCCTAAAACACAAATTCCCAAATAAGTACAAAAAAATAATTCCCACAGCAGTCCTGCAATAAGCTTGTACAACCAAAGAAATATATTTACTTAATAAAAATAATACACCACTTACCTCTTTAGTGCTTAGTAACTTAAGAGAAATATAAAAAAAAATTATAATCAAAATGAATCAAATCAAAAAGCACTATCAGATATCCAGAAGGAAATGGCATCGCAGCAAGTAAGCTATAACCATTAGCGACAAGGAGATCATAAATTATTTAAAACCGAAGCGCCCCCAATTTCAGAAACGTTTGTAAAGGAGCATGGTAAAACATGCGTTTATCATGGTTAACACAAAAAATTTACAAAACGGAAATTAAACACCATTCCTATCCTAGTCACATGCCACACATAATATTTATTAAATTTGTGAACTAAAATAAACAACGCTCTGTATAAAAATAAAACCCAGGTATAATGTATAAAAAAATTAAAACCAAAGGATTAATCAGCTAATGGTACATAGATAAGCAGAGATTAAGAAATCATCAGTTGCTGATTAAGCGGAGTATCCGATACACTTTTCACTTTTTTATTTGTCCGCTAGATTTGAGGTGTTTTATTATTACACCAAAAGTAGGCTGGTATTACACGGTCACCTTTAATTGAAATGAATAGTAAAGGCAACATATATCAATCATGTGACAATAAATTAATCAAATTTGACGTGAGTGATAAATATTATACCAACTTTGTAAAAATAAATCCCAAATCCAGGGGGCAAATTAAAAAAAAAGATTATATTAATATGAATAAAACAATGTAAAATATATAGTGCTCAAAGGAAGTAAGTTATCGAATTTATATCCAGGCACATTGAGTAAGAGAAAAATTTAAGATTCGTAAACCTATACTGAGTTTTAACTTTTAAAATTGAAGATAAAGTACATGCACGATGCTAGATCACACGAACAAGCCGTGCAGGAACGGAAGTAAATATTAATTAAGAGTTACTTAAAGCACCATTCAACAGCTGGTTGAAAGATCTGCGCACTTAATAACAGTTCGTAGGTTTAGTCCATTGAGTAATAAACACTTGATTACTGTTATAATAAATTGCTGTGATTTCCAGTGCTCGGTCAACAATATACAACTCACCGTTAGCTTAGTTGTGTATGGAATAATGGAAAGTTCTACGTGTTTATATTCTTGTATAATTGGTAGAAACGGAGAAAAAGGCGGTGAACACCTTTGTTCTGTGAGTAGTCGTCAAATCCAGACGCTCCTTACCGGACGATCAATGCTGATGAAGTAGTATACTCTTAGCGTATTCAGGACCCTAGATTTCGAAAGGTGGTTATAGTATGAAAATGTGAAAACACACGTACGGAAGAAACCTCCTAATAGTATTAAATTGAGCAAGTGCTTAAAGCAAAACCAGTCTAACTGAAACGTACATTACAATGTCAATTTTAGTAAAAATACAGACAAATTTCTACATCCCATTTCCTTTGGAGTAAATTTTCCTTCCGAACAATCTAAAATCCTTTTCTTTATCAAAAGTTTAAAACTGGTATACAACTTAGAGTGATCCTATACGCGACTTTGCCACATATGGTAGCCGTGTTGTGCACTACCCCTTCCAACAACTCCTAAACAACTAAAATATGAACGATGTGCAAAACTTGAGAATACAAAGAACATATTTTATTAACTGTCAATAAGTAAATAGAAAATAAATATAACACGATTGTAACATACATTAACTATGTTTTCAGTTTTTTTTCAAAAACCGTAATATTAATAGCAGACTTATGTTTGCGTTTTCGTTTTTTTCATATTTCACAAATTTGTTCTAACAAAGTAATTTTTACAGATATTACCATTTACTGAGGACGGTAACTGTAACTTTTATCAAGCATAGTTACTTACATATGGGCATTAAAAATACTGTAATCAACTTTCAGTAGGTACTTTATTATAAGTAAGGAAATAGCGCAAAGTTTTAACTGCCATAAGGTGTTCCTTGTCGCTTCGCGTAACATTAACTAGATTATAAAGTCTTAAAAAAAATCAATTCACACATATTCGTTATTCATTCTTAAATATATAAATAATAGATATAAATATATAATAGATAGATTAGTGTTTCTTTTATAATTATATGCATTAGTTCTAGATATAGAGATAGTTGCATTTAATGATAGCGTGAGTCTGGGATAAACTTCCCCTTTTCTATGGTGCACAAAGACTACCTAAAGTTTTGTTTCTTAACCATAAAAACTGAAAATTTCACATTTAATAAATGTTTCGAAAAGTATTTTTGTCACACTTCACTGGCAACAGTGTTTCATTACAAATAACATATAGTGCCCGTCTAAAGTCTCACCCCTCCCCGCCTATTATGTGAACCACAAAACTGAAATTAGGTGGGGTCATATGGCAAGTAATACCTCATTTGAAACCTCGTTTCAAGTCCTTATCAACGACAAATATTACTACTGATTTATGGGTTTCAACCCAAAAACCTCAAAACATTAATTGGCGTTTTTGGGTCGAAACTCATGAATCAGTACTAGTGTTTTAATGTTGTTGATGTCGTTGAAAAGGACTTGGAACGAGCTTTCAAATGAGGTATTACTTGCCAAATAATCCCACTTAAAATTATTTTACACAATGGCAGCTGTCCGCCATTTTTAATGATTACGTCACTGAATACCATGAAAAACATTGTATATGTGCCTTAGTTCGGTTTACCAAAATTTTATTAATTTCAGTTTACGTTAGATTCTTACCTTTTATTTATTATTATCGCTTATATCTATTACAAAAACCTACACACAACACATAGCATGCAATATAAATTTTAAATTAAACTCGAAACTATGACTACAGTGTCCACTCTACATAGTATTTTGGTGTTATATAGTGTGTCCATTTAGTAGCTCTCTTTCCGATTACAGCTTTGTACGTGATAATATTTAAAATATGAATTAAAGAATGACAAAAGGGCTAAAAAAAGCATAGTTCAAAATTAGTTTCACATGCACAGGGTGTACTAGAGAAGCTTGCAACAACCCATATTTTATTATATCAAACAAAGGCCCTATACGTTCTCTATTCCATTATTTATTTAATCTTTGTTGTTAGTGTTAAATCTTAATTTCACTATACTGGGTGTTCAAAATCGCATTGACCAAATCGCTTATTTTGAGTTTTAATTTGATATCATACAAGTTTAGGTAAATTTTAGTAATTTAGAAGATACGTGACAAAAAAACAAGAAGTGGGATCTTTTTTGGCTCTCTTAAAAAAGCTAATCATTATTATTATCTTGTAAATAGTGATGCTAAGAAACATACATGGTAAAGGGAAATATATGGTAATTTAATAATTAAAACTGTAGTAAAGTACAAGCAACAAAAAATTATCCATACTCGACGTACGCTTTACATATTTTTATCACCGAAGAAGTAAAACAGTCAAAGTCAGCTGAAAGCAATCACATTAAAGGTAAATGCATTCAAAAATCTTTTCGTAGTTTCAGTTATCGGGAAACGGTGGGTTATTTGTTTTATTCATATGATACTTGATGATAGAATGCCCATTTCTTTGTCACTTTTGTCCAAGATAACGTAAATATTGACAAAACAGTTTTCTGAGTAAAACTTAAAAGATTCTAGACAATATAAAGTAATTACTCTAAGAAGTTCTTAATAAGTATTATTTATAATAGAGAGACATTGTTTATTGGCATCACGGATGTATGCACAGAGCTTTCCCGACAAACGTTATTCTCAAGGAACGATTTTATGGTACTGGAAGCCTGACCTATAAAAAAATCAAAAGGGAATCAAATTAAGTAAACACAATGAATTGGCGATAAATCTGACTTTGTCGAAGATCGCGAGAGACTATAGTAGAGATTTAGAAACTAGGAAATCATTGGCTTCAAAGGAAAAGAAAACATATTTCACCTCTTACAGCAAAAGCTAAATAAAAATAATTACAAGAGAAAAATAACATTTTGGCATTGAGCTCAACACTGAAGAAAAAGCAGCTTTTGTGTTTTTTACAGACCACAGTACATTTCATTGAAACGGTTTCATGAATAGACACAATTTTTATTTCGAGTTATCAATTACCAGCACATTTCGAGTATCAAAGTTTGGGGTGGAATGGTCAATGATTTTATCATTGCCACGTACATTTTTGATGAGCGCGAAACAGAATTTTTTCTTATTTTCTCAAGGAAACTAACAATCTTCTAAAATTTCTGATAAATATTGTCTCGTCTTGTCTTGAATTTACCTGAGATTTGGATAGTAAAGCAAGGTGCTGGATGGGCTATAAGTCACCTTACCATTGAAAAACTGAACAACTTATTTATTTTCATTGTTTTGTTTTGTGATTGTCAGAAATAAGTAACAGTGGAGAAATTTATAATGGTGAAATTCACAACCGAACAAAAAGCCAAGAATCAATTATTCTAACCCAAAGAGCGTACCGTGACCATTTCCACACCAGGATTTCGCCCTTGACGCCAACAATACATCGCTTGGTTAAACATTTTCAAGAATATGGTGCTATAATTGACTTACCAAGATGTGGTAGACCATGGTTTGAGGCAAACATTACTCGTGTGCGGGAAGATGTCCAGGAAGAACCAAGAACGTTCACCCAAAGACGTTCTAACCAGCTGGCGTTGTCGCGGACGTCACTGAGACGCATTTTGAAGAGGTTACAGATGTTTCCATATAAGGTGCAATCAGTGCAATAATTAAAACCAACAGATTATCAGCAAGGCCTAAAATTTGTATTTCGCTTTCAAGACAAGAATTTTGTGCATCCTGAGGTATAAAATATGCCTCATGCGTGGTTTCAGCAAAACGGGGTCACTGCTCACACGTTTTGAGCCACAATGGAGCTCCTAAAGGAAATTTTTGGCCAACGAATAACTTCGGTTTCAGTTGCCCGTCACGTTCACACCTGATTTTTTCTTTGGCCTCATCTGTAAGAGCTAGTGTACAGCAACATGCCCAAAATAATTCAGCGGCCCCAAGGATCATATTCGCGTAGAAATTCGAGCTCTACAGCCAGAAACAATGAGACCTGTAATGAAAAATACTCTGAAAATAAATCGTCTTTGCGAGTTCGAAAATGGTCATCAGTAGCCAGTATACAAATATGGTATTCCCCAAAATAAACATTACCGAAATATGCAGGGCCATGGATTGGCTTGGGCGATGTCTGTTATGTTTGGTATGTTTGCCATTAAATGTCATAATAATACTACACTACACTGTTAAAATCGTTCTGAAAATGGTATTTATAGTGGAACATTATTTCCGTTCATACGGAAGTGGACGGGGCAATGGCTCAAGTTTGAAACAAGTTTTTGAAAAATGTGGGGAGCATTTTAATAAAGCGGCACCCAGTACAAGCGTAATGTCGTGGCACTAGTAGTGTGTTGTGTCAGCGCAAGGGTTCTTTAGATCGTCGAAGAATAGTTTGTACCAACAATTCAGAACGGATTTTTGACCAGGTTTTGCAGTTTCCACAAAGAAGTCTTCGACGAACTGTGTATAAATTAAACACCAGTGCAGCATCCACACGTAGAATGTTCAAAAGAATTGGTGGCTATCGATATCGTATTTAAACTGCACAACGACTAAACGTTGTGGACAAACCTTTACGAAAAATTTATTGTGGACGTGTATTGAGCCTAGTACATTAAGATACCGATTTCTTAAGAAATGTATGGTTTTCAGACGAAAGTCACGTTCATGTAGGAAAAACTACTTCACAGTGCTTGAGTTACGATTTGGTGTGGTGTATCGGGACACGGAATAATAGGTCCTTATTTTGTTGAGGACGACAATCAACACACAGTTATTGTTAATCGGTAGCGTTACAGGTAGAACATTATCACACCTTTTATGAGATTTAAGAAATTTTTGCCGCGCACGAGATTTACAGTTGATTTCAGCAGGATGGCGCCACAAGCCCATATAGCCACACGGTCATTAGAACTTCTCAAGCATTCTGGAAATAGAATAATTTCTCGTGAAACGGACTTCGATTACCCTTCACATTCATCTGATGCACACGTTTGGGGTATGATGAAATAGTTGGTATTTCGCTCTGATGATGCATCAATGGATATTGCAGAACTACGGCAAACAATAATAACTTATTTTTTATTTATTATGTTCAACGATCTGCAAAATCGCTATGAAGGTCGTTTACGCCGTAATGAAGATGTAAATTACAAAAATTAAAAAAATTAATAAAGTTCTTGTTTTCGTTACTGTTCATTTTGGCGTATACTGTATTTTAGTATTACCTTTTTGGAAATTCTGTTAAATCGCCGAACCGCATGACCACCCGGACTACCAGTTCTAACTCTTATAGGCTTCTTGTGGGTAATGGTTAAACCAGACGTGTATACTCTTCCAACCACAATTTGAGAGGTTATGGTGGAAAGCAGTCGGCAGTCATTTCGGAATATTACATCTATGTGCTCAGGAATACGCGGCGGATAGAGTTATATAGGACGTTCGTAATGAACAATGTTTTATTTTTGTCAGGTGTCGACGATATGTCATTTTTTGCTGTTTACTTTCCTACAGGCTTAAGTATTACTTTACGATATATTTGACTTTATTGTGCATGTTTTTCTTTTCTAGAATGACAAACCTACATGAACATAATAATGATGGTTAACACTTAAGGAAGACCAAAAGTTGCCAATTTTTGTTTCGAATCATATCAAGCTAAAGCCAGAAAAATTAAAAAGATTTTGAACACCCAATATAAAGAAGTCCAGATTAAACCGTAGCAAGGAATACAGTGAACGTAGGTTATTGCACAAAATACATGCTAAATGTAGTTTAAATTTAAGGAAGACCTTGACAACGAAAAAACGTTATTTAAAAAACCATAGCTTGCAACGCTACGCAAAAAAAAAATAAGGTTGAATAGAGTGCGTTGAATAAAGTGATTTCATTTGCAATACAAAAATATAAACCGTTCTATTTAAAAATAATTATTTATGTAACAAGTGCTAAAAGTCAGTACAAGAATACTTTTTACACGAGTTGAATACATGCTATCTGTATTCGATTTCTGCTAAAAAAGTACTAAAACATAGCGGCAAAGTGCGCATGAAACAACCTTCGTACAATAGATTGTAACAAAACGTATTTTTTTAGATCAGCTTAATACGCATGCGTAACGTGCAATAAAATTGTTATTGCACTAGTGCACTGATCCATGACTTTTTACACTAAAAATGATGCAAAAAGTGATTGTTATATGAATAAACGAATAAAAACATTTAATGGGCCATATTTTTCCGATGCAACCTGGATACGTGACGCTAATTTTAGAATATGCTTCCTTGGCCCTCTTGTCATTCTCTAATTCATAACTAATCGAAGAAGATGTTATTAAATGGGCATACACACAAAGTACATTTTGCCTTCTACTTCTAACATGTTTTACTATAATTAACAAGCATTTCAGAAGTAGTGTAATCTAATATGAGCTTGCAGTTGGTCTTTACGTTTACATTTATAGTCACAAACGTTACACGTAAACCGACGAGCTTTCTTTCCACATTCATATTTTTGATGTCGTGTAAGTGATTGCGGGTACTTGTAATCTTTGCCACAATTTTCACAATGGTATAATATGGAACCTAAAAAATAAAAGAATTATTTCTACATTCAAAAACACAGATTTTAATATAAATTTTAAGTAAATACTGTTATTATTATCATTTGCAGCTGACATACACCAGTTAGCTACTGGAATAAGGAAATTCCAAGGCTGACAATACTTATTCAGTCAAAAAGGATTTTAAAATTATTGCCATTATAAGCGGGTTGTTCACATCATGTGTGTAGAATCCTCGCTTCATAAATTCTATCTTGAGGAATGGGGATGCACTTCAATATGCAATCTACAAAATAGTGAAACTATTTAAATTATCATGAACCTAGTATTCTCAATACCGTATACAACACATCAAATAATTTTTTTTTTATTTAATTGTGTACTTAACAAAATGTTTAAATATATTTCTAAAATACATAATACGATAATAAAATTATGTTTTAAACTCCATTTTTATTAATAGCAAATTTGACGAGTAAATTACAAAACGTCACTTGAAAATCTGGTGCTTAGAAACATAAAATAAAAAATTTGCAAATTATACCTTACGACCTATTTAAAACAATATTTGGAAAGAAACTATTAAAGCAACAGCAAACCGATGTTTGCACAAAACATTTTGAAATGATTATAATGATCCCATCCACATTCTAGTGGGTACTAACTGTCAATTAGGTGAAAACACAGTTGGATATTTTGTAATAACGTTTAAGTTTTTCTACACGATTCCATGTTTCATGCTCAGATGATAATTCAAAAACCTTAATTCTTTATATTTATGACCACAGATGTAACATTCAAATCTTGGTTCTACGCCACATTCATACCTTAAGTGGCTAGTTAAATGCTTCTTGTGCTTGTACGTGGATGTGCATCTCGTACAGCTATACCTTCCATTAACATCTTGAGTGAATTGTGATTGTCGACCTACAATACAAAATCAGACAAAAATTAAAAGAAACTTTCACAAATCGGCGAATATGCTATAATTAAAAATAATGCCACAACTGTTCCACAAGCAAATAATTACTAATAAAAATAGTTAGTAGCCTACGTATTGCGTCAAACATTGATCATGTGTTACAGACTAGATAATAATGAAATATAATAATAATGTCTTTATTTAATACAATAATTACATAAGAAAAATCACAATAACTAATGCTGAGACAAAGTTCAGTACATTGTATGGCAATGCTCGTACACTTAACCTTAGTCCTGCTTTCGACATTATAAATAACTTCAAGAATGTTTTAGTAATACAAGGACTGAACAGGAGTTGGTAATTTTGAGAAAAAAGAAATCATTCATTTTTCTTCATATTTCTTAGAGATTTCCGCAGTTTTGATAATTGATATAATTTGTTCTGTAAAGATAGACTACTCCAGAGTAAACCAATATATGAAAAGAGCGTTTATACGTATTATTGGTATCAAAGTTGTAATCTTAACGGGGTCGTATAAATAATATACCCACTTATGATTAAATACTTCTAGCCCAGAGATATAATTATCTATGGAAAATAATGGACAACTAGAAGATTTTATGCCACTTTGCTCATCGGTAGATTAATAGGTCCAGATTCAATAACATTTGATTTGCTTACTAACAAAGATAGAATTGCTTAGATATTTTCGCTTTACAAAAAAAGGTGTTACTTCAAATCTGAAAATAAATAATGTAATCTAGGACGCCAATTTGTGTTTAAGGAACAAATAAACTTTAAAAATAGAAAAGTCACAAAAAACTCATGAAAATAACAAGTAAAAAGTAATGCCAACAATGAATTTTATTACGATACTTAATTTGATTATAAGGATGATCTCTTAAAAACTAATGTTAGTGATTCTTAATTAACTGCCTTAAACTATCATGTGAATTAATTAACAATATGAAATACCTGATGTAATTTCTTTTACATTTTGCCTGTTACTGGAACTTCAGCAGATAAGGAAATGCTGTTGACTCATCACTTTAAATTTTATTACGCAATTTTAATGGAAGTTGAAGTAAACATCAGGTTGATATGTTGGTAATTCCAAACATATAGAAATTTATTTATAAACCTCCAAACTGAATTGATTTTGAATGGTTCACAGTAAAATTTGGCAATTGAAATCCCATTTCGCAGCAGCAAAGTTAACGTTAAAATAAAATTAAACCCGAAGTAGAAATAAGTGGTAAGAGTATAAGTAAAATTGAGTTGCCTGAAATATAAATGTCTCAAATTTCAGTATGATAAATTTAAAAACTCACCATATAAATAGAAAATTTAAACAAAGCGAAAATGGCTTCTAGTTAAACACGTAGTTCAAGCAATGAATGAAGGACGCTCAAAGTAACCCTGCGCAATGACCGAAAATGACTGGAAGCGCGGATAAAGATGTGCAGACGTATAATAATTGAAATAATGTATTTATGCAACTAACACTACACGAAATGGACTTAAGTTGCCAATATGAACGTAAATTTTAAACATACATAAAAATGTTTGTTACAAAGTAAGCCCTCTGTACCTCAACACTTATCCTTTTCCACAAATAGAAAGGATTTTCATTTGTTATTACTTTATGAAAGCAAATTAATGCGTTTTCTTCTATTACCCGTGTATAACCAGTATACATTTCTTGGCTTATTAGAAATGTGGTGTAATCAAGCATTTAACATCCATATACAGCGTCACAAAAATTAAATTGGGAAAGATACAAACTATTACATATTTTTTTTAGTTTTCGTATTACACATATCTCGATTGTGATATAGAAGTCTTAAATTATGAAACCCAGTACTAACGATTTTTTTCCGTGAGATGTAAATTGTAATTGGTTATCTACAATCAAGCCTAACTATATTTTATTTGCGAGTTGCCCATTTTTATATCGATTTTGTCAAGTAAAGCTGTGTATAAAGGCTTGTTGCAGGACAGTAATACTTAAGATTTTTCTGGATTAAGTTTTTAAACAGTGAGCCAATGCTAATTCCGACAACAGAGCGAGTACATGATTAATCTTTTCACAAGCTTGAAGTATATTGTGTGGAGAAAATGAAACATACACTTGAGTATCTCTTGCATAAAGATGCAAGTTTACATGGCACTCCTGGATTCTGACGATATTGAAATTGTTCGTTACGATACGTAACAGTTTTTTTTTGTTGCCATAAGAAGTTCTTAAAGAAAGTGACACCATTTTTCGATAATCCACAATAGGATTTAGTGTTGTATAGTATAAAAAACCTAGAATCAATTTAATAATATAAGCAGAGTTGACAGTTTCCTGTCCGTACTGAAAAAATGTCATTTGTAATAGAAAGGAGAGCAGTTACACGGCTATAACCAGCTCTAAATCCCGGATGATGTTTAGGTATCAAGTTATTATCATTTACGAAAATTGTTTGTCAATTACTTTTTCTAAAACGTGTGATAAGACAGGTAGAAGAATGTCGGGCGAATATCTTTAAATTCGGTAGGTGTTTTAATTTTATTTACAGGCATGACGTAAGAAATTTTCCATTCGGAAAAACGGAGTTTTGTACACAAAAATTTATTAGATGTGTTACTATAGGTAAAAGATAGGGAATACATACATTTATCATATGTAAAGATACACCGTCCAAACCAGCTACAATGGATTTTCAGATTTTCCGATATATCTGTTTCCTCAGTAACATTAAACATTAATTGAACACGAAATATAATAAATTCATGAGATTTTTATTCCTAGTTTTCAATTGCACACATTCTTACGCGCAATAATCATCAGTAATAATGAAGTAATTACTACTAATGACAGTGTAATTATTCTAATTCTAAATTTATCTTAACAGGTGAGTACCATCCTTAATAATTATGATACAATTACTAAATAGCCTGCGTTTGGTAAACCTCTTCGCTTCTCCCAAAATCTAATTAGCTCCCGGAGAAATAAAAATGAGCTCAGATACGAAATTTCCAGTACGTACGTCTTTTTGGCCGATCGTGGCGTAATTTTGTAAAACGTCGTAAAGTGAGGTAATTCATAGAATATAGAATACTACGAGCTTAGTTGAGTGACAATATATTATAACAATATACACTTCATTAGGGTTTTAAACTCCAACCAGCATAATAGAGAGCCATTGTCCACTTTTATACTGGAGTAGGGAGTCTCAGACCCTATGTATATAAGTAGAAGTCGTTCACAGGGTTGGTATCTGATGCTATACCTAAGTCACCAGAGTTCGTTCAAAGAGCTGGTGTCCGCTTTTATTCTCAAACTAGATCAGACTTCATTGAAGGAGCCGAATTCCGTTTTTCTATCAGATCTAGATCACCACAATTCATTGAGAAAGCAGGCGGATGCTTCCTATTCTAGGTCACCAGGTCACCAGAGGTCAAAGATGGAGCTATCCCCGCATACCCACCTTAGTTACCCAAACATGAAATTGTTAATTTTAATCATCTGAAATTTAAAAAAAACTATATAACTGATTTCTGTTTAGTATTTTATACCAAACTTACCTCTGCAAACGGTGGGAAGTGTTTATTGTGCGTGTATAATATGTAATTTTCAGGGGGAATTCACATATTGTTATACTAATCAGTTTAAAACAATATTTATTAAGATATATCTATAATCATAAACATATTTTGAGTTTGATACAGATTGTTTACGTAAGATAATTACGCAATATCATTTAGTGTACTTCTTAAACTTACTTATTGTTCATACGTATTGTGCTCCATATTGTAAGTATTTTAATGCCAAAAATGCGAATTTAAATTCGCAAAACATCGACTGTCACAAATAAATTAAATAACTAAAAATTACATACGTATGTAACAACTAACTTATAACATATGAACATTAATACCAACAAAAAGTAAATCTATAGAAATTAGTAATAGTAACAGTAACAATAATAATGTGTCGGAATTTTAATGAACACCCACCACACGTATTGCTTGTAGAATTGCTTAGCAAATAATTTTATGCACCATTCGTACATGCTGAACCATTCTATTGTTTACTTTAGCTTTATACTCGCATCCTCTAACTGGACATTCAATATTAGGATCTTTTCCACACTCATACTTTAAATGGCGTCGAATAGAAGGAAGCACTTTGTAAGTTCGATTACATGTTTGACATAGATACCCTGAAGATGTCTCAATGTATCCCGTTAAAACAGGTCTACAGACACGTCCACAGTCATATTTCATATGTCTACGTAAAGATCCCAACACTTTATAACCATTACCACATTTATTGCACACGAAAGGTCCATTTTCTAAAAGAAGTAAGACTCAGACAAAATTTAACAAATTTTAAGGTATATGTTAATCTATTAGATGAATAAATAAAATATACAATTAAATGTATTTATTTAATTTTTATTCAGAGTGTATTTAAAAGTATGCAACGTGTTCAAAATGATAGTTAAACATAGTCCTGTATGCGTTACAGATAAAATCAAAGATATCTTGTTAGATCATCTGACCTTTTATTGGTAACTCAAGCATGCGTTAATAATGCATGTTTCATTAGTTACCCAAAGGATAGTATTATTTTTCATCCAGTTAAGACGATAATCTAAATACAGCATTCCGTAGCTGACTGCAGTTTAAAATTAATTTCAAGCAATTCGACATGTAGCAGCAGCTCAAACTAATAATTGAATAAAACCAAACGTATGTTACTATTACACGTTAACAGGCTACGTTATAAGCTAAATTAAAACAGTGAATATCTGAATATTTATAACCCCGAAAATAATTTACGAAAACAATTTACTTTTGAAACTATTAAATCAAATACCTCTTTTTAACTACACAGTAGGTGTGCAAATTTACCTGACCTGCACATAAGATGTAAATTTTGTATAATTGCGCCAAATTGTTTGTGAAAATTATACTAACTAGGTACACACAACATTTTTTAGTGTAGTAAAGTCGTGATCACTACATTACACATTACTTCACAAAATTGATCTTCAAAAAACTCTTGCCTTTAATGATAAGCGTTAAAACATGAAGACACGCAGCACAGGCTTTATATATATATATATATATATATATATATATATATATATATATATATATATATATATGTATATAGTGTACAGCATTAGCGTTAGATAATAAAATAAATTGCAGTTGCTAGATATTTTTTGTTGTTGCAAGCAATGCAAGTGGCTGCTCTAGATAATAGTTTAATCATTTAGCTTCAAAAGATATCCAGATGTGAGTGCCCAGATATATACGAAACCAATTAAACGCCAATCCCCAAATCGGTGTAGAGTTTTTTAACTCCTAATGATCTAAAATTATTGAAATAATAAAATACAGACATAATTACATTTAACAATCTTACCATAAATAATATTCAGTCTTATAAACAGGGCATAGACATCTGCAAGTAGCCAGTTTGTTATAAAACACGAAAGTTACAAAACAGCGTTGTCATCGATTAAATAATCTAACTATAATTTCAATTTTCTGTTAACACAAATATTTTATAAGTTTTCCTTGGTCGATACATAGTTTTCTTAATCTGGGATGACTAAAAAGGAAGAGGAAATTAATAATGCTATATATAAGCTCACAACCTACCTATTAAGAAAAAAAAACAATCGTAGAAATCAGACAGACGTATTAATGGAAGAGTAAACATAATTAAACCCAATTCCATTAATATTTCGAGCATTGATATAACTCGGACACTGTGACGCGGTATATAAAACTAAAAATTTGTAGACTTTCTTAATTTCATTTCAGCAGCGGCCATCTTAGTCAAAAAATGTGAAAACATGATCGTGTCGAATCTGAATTCAACTTATAGGAGTACGCATAGAATCATAAACCGATGTTGATACGTTTCCAAAAGGTTCCAAATACAGAAGGATGATTTCAAGTTGTGGAAATGAGTATTAATACAGTATTTAGAAACAAGTCCAAATATGTTTACGTTTAACATTAAAAACGAAGTGTGGCAATTAAAGATATTCTGTGAAATGTAACTTCAGTAAATTGTTTTTTTAAGGTTTTGTAAAATATTTTGTCCGTCACATACAGATACAATTAAACATGAATGGTATCAAATATCACCTGATATGTTATACTATAAAAAACCACTACTAAAAATACAATGAACATAGGATCTAACGTTAAATAAACATAAAACATCGAATATATAAATATCGTTTAATGAATAAAAATATTGTAATATTGAGAAAGTTACGTTAGGTTAGTATTACGAAAGATATTATATAGGGTGTTTCGGCGAAACCTAATCAGTACAATTAAATGGAGAACCATGGACTATAAAAATCTGAAAAAAAATTACATAAATCTTTACCGACACCTTTGAATAATATTATCAACTTTGCGGTACTTTCAGTTAAACAGGAAGTAGCTAACAACTACGTTGTTTTAAATGTAACCCCTCATTTTGGCCATTACTTGTTTAATATTAAGGCCACTTTATGTAAACCGTCTTGTGTCTAAAATTTACCTTTTCCGAGTTATTTAGAAAAATTAAAAAATGATCGACAGTTGCAGAATACCACGGAAATCGATGCTCCGCCCTCGCATTTCGAAATCGAACTTTAGGGTTCCATCAGGTCGTAATACACTATGCTGTGATTTATTTGAATTCTAAAAAAATCATCCACAACTTGTTCATCTCAAATAGAATGTCTCAATTTTCTCTACCGCATTGTGCTTAGAATTCAAAAATCAACACCTTTTGGGTCAAGCCTAAATCTTTCATGGTGGAGAATTAAATGTTTGGAGGCTAATGGGACGTAGTGTGTGCATTTATTATAAAATGTTTATATTACACTTTTGTATTATTTTTCTTGGTTTATTTAAGAAATAAATGTTATATTGTTGTTTTCATTTATTGTTCTTAAACTACCGATAGAACAAGAGACCAAATGAAATCCACATATGTAACCTGTTAAGAATTTTCAAAAGAAAATGTCAGTGTGTAGACAAACGTGACGTCTCCAATGTGACTATCGAAATATTTAGGCTCGACTCAAAAAGCAAGCAATTTTTTTAAACAAGAAACGGCTGCGTTTAGGAATTGGGTCGTGTTAACAAAACTTGTAGATTTTTCAATTCTGAACACGATACCGTTGAAAAAATTGGAAAATGCTCTTTGAAATAAGTAACTTATGGATGTTTGAAATCATCCAACTTCAAAAGCATATTTTGGGAGTTGTGACAAGAACTCAAATAAACCACAACGTAGCTTATTAGCACCTCTTGAAACTTGAAAGTCCGGTTCGTAGCGGTGAGGGCGCAGCTGTGAAAATTTTGTATTTTTTTTAAATAACTCGGAAAAGGTAAATTTTAATAATTTGACATAAAGTGACCTCAAAACGAGGGGTCCGAAAAATTACGTAATAAAATAACGAAGTTGGTAGCTACCTACCATTTAACCGGAAGTGCCACAAGGTTGAAAATATTTTCCAAAGTTGGTTCGGGTCGGTAAACGTTTATGTAACTTTTTCAGATTTTAATAGTCCATGGTTCTCAAGATATTTTTCAAATGATTAGGTCTCGCTGAAATTGTTCTGCCATTATAATTATATTTATAGTTATATAAAATTAAGCTGATTAAAAAATTGTGAAGAAAATAAATGTATAATAGTTAAACAATGCACCTACATCATCTTAATGGAAGCTCTTGTAAAAAAAATTTGACATAATAAAATTCATTTTAAAGAATTTATATCCTCCATCGAAGTCTTCAATTTCATGATTTTGTACACATTACACTAATAAAATAATACAAACAGACTTCCCATCAAATATTATTCGTACTCTTATCAAGTTGTAAATTATAATCCGCATAATATTAACCTAATTAATAGTAACAAGAATACTACATTAAATTAAAGATAAATAAAGACTCTATATACAGATGCACCTTGATTCTCAACTTACAACTACGTTGACCGTTAACACCTAACGCTACTACTGTAAAAAATAAGCAAATCCCCTATTTCGAAATTAACATGTCCCTACGATGCTTGTTGGAATAATGTATTTTAAGACTGTACCTACGCCTTGCACTAAAATTACATAAACTGCAACAAAATTTTCTTTCTTTTCCACAATCTAAGGTAATGTGCGCTCTTAAAGTAGTGCTATTTTTATATTTTCTTCTACAAAGTGGACACGGTAATTTATTAGCTTCCACACCTGCAAAATTATATCTAATTATCAAAAGACGAACAAAAGTACGCTTAAAAAACATGTTTGTTAGAAAAGTAAGCATCCCTTCACCATTTTTTAGTGCAAACAATTCTTTTCTTGATAATATTGTTAAATTGCTGCAAAGCTACTAACCTTAACCCAAATTTGGCAAGACAAGAATTAAAATCTACCTACACGATATACATAGCTAATTACTTAAACCTATCACATTAAAAATTAAGGAATAACTTTTTTAACAAAAACACGTATTTCATTGGAACTAGAATGTGCAATTAGAACGATTATTAACAAATGTCAGTACAAATTAATGCCTTCGGTTGATATTCCTTACTCGTTGATTTATTTACACACAATCAAATAAAACACAATAAACCCATAAATACATTTATGCACGATTACATTATAATATGATAACAATAAAAATTTCTTTGATTTAACCGTCCTTTATAGCCCGCGGAAGTCAATATGAACCAGCGGACTATAATGAACCGTCAAAAATTGAAAACAATACGCACAAAACTATGAGTTTATTTAAAAATACATTGCAATTATTACAACTAGTCATGTTTATACTAGGTGGTACAATTCCACAATTTCATTCATCTTATTTTTGGAAATATCACTGTTATTGCGATTAAAGCTAACTAAACCAAAACTTCAAATGAATGATCAATTTGCCATGCCTGCTTTTGTACTCGTTTTCAGGGTAACGCACCAATACCTACTATCATATATGAGAAATGTGTTTCTCTTCAAAACAATTGACGTTATATTTTGATTTTGTTGCGGGCACAACCGGTTTTTATGATACTATGGCGCTTTCCTAGTCCTCGCGCTAGCGCGCTCAGGTTTGAAATGGCGCCTCGGACTAAAAAACCTCATTACACCCTTAATACATAAATAACAATTATTAAACAAAGGCTAAGTAATAGGATATTTATAACAATTTGTTTAATTATTGAGATATATTTACTGGTATGACTAATTTACGTATCTGTAAATATCCATCGATCTTATTTGAGACCATATAATCGATAAAAAATTGGGCGACTTTTGAAACATTTTGTCATAAAAGGCGATAGTCCACAATAAAGGTCAAGTTCACTAAATATAATGTTTATAGTAGAAACCAAACAAAAAAAAGTTAAGCCATAGTTCGCATACAGTACGCAATAATTGTTTTATAAAACTACCAATTTAAATTTCTTCTATGATGGTTGATTTATACGTAACCTGATTCAAGTTAGGTAGCTTTAAAGCTGGAAACTACCAAAAGCACAAGCGTTGTAGAATGTTCTCACATGTGCTAGAAGTTTCGCTAGATACTAAGTTTTTAATGACCTATTTTTCGAGTAAAAAGGTCACCGACCTGGGTTGAAAACACATTTAGCTTTGAGATCCGTCAGTTGACATAAAATTAAAATTAATAATTTAAAGTTTGAGATTTACTGGTTTAAAGAAGCGGAATGCGCAGAAATTAATTTGAAGATTGATAAAATTGTTTTAATAGACGTTATTTTATTTAATATAATTACGATTGTCATTTTAAGTTCAGTCGCAAAAGGTATTTAGTTACCCAGATAATATGATTTTATAAATAAACTTAATACCATAAATGCAGGTTATATCGTTTGGAATATTTTTTCAGATAAATATTTGAATATTTGACGCTTTATTAAATTTCGAGAATATTAGAAATTTTCGAGTTTAACAGTCGTGATTGGATATAACTTTACGACTTTTAATGCCAGTTTGTCAAAGTTGAAGCGAGGAGATATTCGATCTGTAGCTCCCTAAGGAAAAACGCATAAAAGTTACGCACCCTGAAATCGTAGTCGTACCTCGTGGAAAACATCCCTACGCTTGCTTAAGCGATTTTTAAAAAGTGACGTATCGAAATTCGTGAACGATTTCAAATAAAATCGTGGGGTTAGTTTACTGCGTTTGAGTAAACAATTGGGGTGGGTAAAGGCGACATTGTTTTGCTGTTGACACAACAAGGCGTGAAAAAGTCATCGATATTTTCCTTAGTAAAGACAACACGTACGCGTTAATTTCGAGAACAGTAAGTGATTTTGTGCAGCTGCTAAGTGGAAAGTGGTGAATTTGGACCTGAGGTAAATGCACAAGCATACTCGTATAATCATTGGGTATCACCTCTCTAGGGCGGCCGTGAGCAGTGTAGAAGATAGAGTCAGTGTATAGTAATATACTTATTTGTAAAATTTTATTACTTTTTGATGAGAACTATTTTTTAGGGTGTATAAATTTTGTTACTGTCTGCTTAAAATACGTTAACCAACTCAACGCAATTATTTTTTATATTAAAATTGCACTGTACAAAACTCTGGTTTGGCTATGTATTTGAAATATTAGCTGTGATATTAAATTCACTCGCCGTTTTGGCGAGGTTGTGTACTCACTAGACATTTAGATCAACCGATACCTATTACTAGATAAAAGTTAGAATTTGTTGTTTTTGTTATTGTGTGTTATACGTGTAAAGATTCGACCTTAATTTTAAGTGACGAATTCAAGTTCAGAGGTAAATTGAAGTCAAATGTAGATACAGTTTTGGAAAATTTTTCTCTAATAGGCAATAAATGATAGCAAATTTCATAAGTCTAATTAAAATATTCAGCTTTTTTTGGTTTTTAATGGGGCATTTTTGTATTCATGTTTTACGCAAATCTAAACATTTCGATAACACTTACAGTTATCGTCCTCAGTTGTAATAAGATCTTACTCTTATCTCCTAACTTACACTACACCTCTTAATTTCTAGTTTACAAAAGGGATAAAGTCACCCTTAATAAGAGCACAGCAATTGCATTATTTATGGAACTGAATTGACGTGAGATCCGTATGAACGGCTACCTTAATTCTTTCAAATCATAAGTGAGAGGAAAACAGGAACTAGGAACATCATACGAGAGTATAGAAGCCGTGTCGAATGCGCCCGTTTGCTAAAGGCGTCCCGATTCTTCTATGGTCAAGGGACCGTGTCTCAAAAGATAAGTCAAATTGCTCTTATTTGTGAAAACGGTCAACGATACCGAGAGCGTATTCGAGAACATGAAGGTGAGAATTACATTCTTGATGAGGTCGAATTTGGGCCTTATGTAGCAGAAAGAGTTGTCGAAGGATAAAGTACTACTTAGGTCAGTACAAATAACCTATTTCACAAGCAGCTACTTTTGTAGCTGTCAGAAGATAGTTAACCCATGATAGATTTGAAAATGCAGTCATTTCCCATATAGTAATAGAACACATTGTATGATGTTGACCTTTTCTAAGTTACAAATACGTTATTCTTTACTAAAGGTTGTGCTAAAAGCGCATATTCCAAAAATTTGCCATTTTGTAAAAAATTCACTATTTAGGTGAACGCTTTTTTGCCTCTAACCTCAAAACCCTTATTAATAAGCCAATAAACCTAATATCAGTGTAAAGTACATTTATAGAGGAAACTAAAATATATAATAAAGTACAGGGTGTGCCATTTAAAAATCTTACAATTTGTTGACACGCTTTTTTAGACCAATCTGCAGTTTGACTAATTAACAATTTGCTAAGTTATTTTTGTGACACATTTCACATAACACCACCACAGAACAGAGTACTAAATGGACACCATGTATAGCAGTATTCTATACAAAAAGTATATTCTAAAAGTTGTTAGGTAAAACTTCACTATCAACGAGGTTAGTTTCAAGAGGTTTCGAAAGTTTCGATTTAACATTATTTAATTAAAAGGAAACCAGCAGTTTCACTAGAATAGTCCGTTGTGCTCTTTCACACCGAACTACCGAAAAAACCTGTCTAGAGAACTTTAGGTCTCCTTTCTTTTTCGTGTTTATTAGAAGTTTTATCACGTTATACGTATTTCATATGGATGTGTATTCTTACACGAAATATTAACCGGTGTATCTGTAAGTGGTAAGCGTGCCACGTGTTGTTGAATTTGACATTTTTTTAATATTTATATATTTGGATATAATATGTCAAATTTTAAATGAATGTTAGCTTTCCGTACATATTACATTAAAATGTTGCTATCGTAATTTCGTTAAAAGGAAATAGAAGCATTTCGAGAGTTGGATTGTTTCGTTGTTGTAAAGATTTTAAGAAACATAATATTATTCTACGTATTTAATAGCGTATTTCATTTCTAAGTAATATTGTTAAGGTAAATGTTATTGAAGACTTATTTGAACCATTTAAGGTTGTGTTATTTGAGTAAAAGGATTTTTGTTTATCTCGGTTCTAGTTATCGCGATTTGGACTATACACGTGTGACTGAAGTTGTTTTTCTCATAAAACCGTCCACTTTGGATTTTTATTAGTAATGGAAAAAGGTGACCGTCTTTTGGAGGTAAAGGGTTTTTGTTTTGGTTCTTGGTAGTTAGTAAGGCTGTTGACAGACTTGGTTGAGAGCTTGAGGGAGTGATTTAATTTACCGTTCGCGCAAAGTATGCTTCAAAATCCACCCAGTGTTACATGAAGATATCGTGAGGGAGTTAACCCTCTTCGCTACCTGTAGATTATAGATAGGATGTAATCACCCCGGCGAGATGTTGTGTGTTCGTCAATTAAGAGTAACATTTTCGTTTCCATTGAACAGGTAAAGTGTTGATGTTAGTCATATTTTTTTGGAAAAAAGCGAATTAAAATAAATTTGCCGTGTATGGTATTTTGCATTTGAAAACGCTTGCTCCGGATTGTTGCCATTTACCGCATTGTACCGACAGTCCGTTTAAAAACAGACAATAAATTTCTGTAAAAAATGTTAATATATTCCGTGTATATAACAATGAACTTCGTGTAAATAAGTTACTGATTTGTGTGCATAAAAATAGGTGCACAGTTAGCCTAGATTTTTTTTAGATTAAAAAATTTCGCTGATCGTTTGCGAGTATAAATTAAAAGAGTTAGTTAGTGTACCTGACGTCACTAAGAGTTTTCGTGCTTTGCGTTGGTTCGTGTTAGAAGAAAGAGTTGAAGATTCCAATGATATTTTTCCGATCACACTAAAAAGGGTCAATCATACGAGAATTACATCCGGTCGCTGTAAGCTGAGAAAAAAGACTAAAAATATGTGCAAATTTAAGGTACCTAATTACTTTTCTGCATTTTTTGTGATTTCTTTTATTGCACAATGTCGTACAGACGCCCTTCAGGCCGGATACGAGTACTGAAGCTCGTTGACCCTGTCTTTTGTCATCTTCGCGCTATGTATTACTTAATTTTGCCAATTAATTACATACATTATTGAAATTTTAAGTAAGGAAGACTGTTTATTCACAGTTAGTTTGTAACATACCGTATTTTTTAACTATTTAAAGACTGAAAAGTGAATGATTCTACGGTTTACTTTCAGCGGTCAGTAATAACAAAAAAAGGAGACAGTAATGAGATGAAGCGGTCAGTAATGGACCACTTCACAACCGTGGGGGAGCTACTATCGATTTAAACTATCAATGCCAAATTGACAACTTGCCAATTTTGATAAAGGGGCAAGAGTATGCTACCATTTTTTTTCACGTGCGTAGATGGTGATTGAACGCAAGCAATAGGTGGAAACAAACAACACGTTTTCTTTAATAAGTATATTTAATAAGTGAATTATTGATAACAAGTAACGACAAAATCAACAGAAAAATAGTAAGCATAACATTTATGGCTTCTCATTAAAGTAAAAATTAAAAGCCGCATTGTCACGACCTTCAATATTAAACGAGAATCCGTGATGGATGTGTTCCAAAATTGTTTGATTTAAACTATATAACGTTCCTTGTTCTTTAATTGTGAATAAAATCGTATACAAACCTCGGCAAAATGCCATTCCCCTGTCTCGAGAACGAGTTCTCTCGACTGGAATGGAACACTTTCCGCCTCGATATGTAATATACTATTATCACTTCCTTTAGGAAGCGAAAGCGAATTTATTTGTTTTTTCACTTTAAAATAATTGTACATATTACTCATTGCATATTGTTTTTCTTTTATTATATATATATATATATATATATATATATATATATATATATATATACATGTGATTATTTATGGTTCACATAGATGAGTAGACAACAATACCTTTAAAAATGATTATTAATTTTATTAAATACATAAATAAAAAGTTTACCTCGAGTAGGATTTGAACCTACGACCTGTACTTTGCTAGAGTAAAAAAAAAAAAACTTTTAATAACAATACCTTTGATTACTTTCTTGTTGCTAATGTTTTGATACTAATTTTTTATATTATACAAATTGCTTTATTATTTGTTTATGATTCTATGGAAAATCGTTTAACGTTAATTAATTATTGAGAGATTTAACTGTGTATCTTTTTTTGCACTTTTATTAAGATTTTTGGAAATTGAATTTCAATGATAATATTCAGTAAACTTGAAGCAAATAAGATTGATAACCTTTACAATTGCTCTTACAGCACGAGATTTTGTTTTGATTGCGTGTGTTGGTTAATGCTATGAAAGGTAAGCAAGCTTTTGTTTGTTTTGAACATTGCTGAGGCTAGCGTTTAGTTGCTAATTAATACCCTATTTTTGATTTTAAACAAACTGGCGCCCTTTAATTTATGACTCCCTGATTTGACTTATGTCACCCTATGCACAACTCGATACCCATCCCAACTACTAAGCTACTGGTACTCACACCCTTATCTGTTACACCAGATTCTACTGCCATTTTCACCTGTAATAAGTAACTTATAATAGAATTTTTCGAACTGATTAAATTGTTTCGTTAAATTTTTAATCATGATTGCTAATTTTTTTCATATAGTGGAGATGATTTGTGTATGTGTGATCATTGCATTTACGCTGCTTTTGTTGGGAGATCTTAGTGGCATACTCAATCCCCCTTGGTCGTAACAAGCTACAGCCTAACTGGTTAGAAAATGTAAGTCAAAATTAAAAAAATTAAATTGTGTTGTAATAACCTTACATTTCTAAAATTTTAGTATGTGTTCTAAGTTAGTTATACGGTGCCACTGCGCTTGCACAAAATTATAATTCCACACGCATACAGACTAACTAAATCGTGATCTTAAGGTCTTAATTAAAATACAAATTAAGATACAAAAAAATCTATTAATACAGTAATAAATATTATAGTAAAACACAATATATATAAAATTTCGAAAAAATCGATAACACTTGAAGAAGCAAAGAAATACATATAGCGTACATAGGGTTAAAATAAATTTATGTAGAATGCTTATTACGAAGATGTTGTTTTATGTTTCCCTTGGTCTTTGACCTATGGCCACAATCTATGATTGGACATAAAAATTGCGGTTCCTTGCCACATTCATATTTTAAGTGAGCCATGAGATTCTTTTTGTACTTGTAACTTCTACAACATTGCTGGCATCTAAATGTTTCTGCATTATAAGGTATTCCTATCCATTTACCTAAAAATGGAAAATGTACAGAACTTCATTAGATATTAAACAAAATAACACTAAAATTATTTAAAATTTACTTACATGAGTTTATTTTAATAAAAACATTCTCAAATAATATAATTATAAATTACAAACCTAATTTAATCGGGAAATATTTTAATTAAGTAAATTCCTTTAAAATGACATTGAACGTCAAGTCAAGTGTAATTCTCCAAAATACAGTCGACGTTAGACAAATAATAAAGTATCTATGTTGAGGTATTATTAATACGGGACTAGTATTGGGTTCGGTTTTACTATTTAGAGTTTTGGGGATTACTACCACTTTTACAGGTTTAAAATCTCAAGTTGAAGCAAAAAAATTTGGTATTGTTTTGTATACATAGCTTCGGTATCTGAAAGAGGGTACATTACGGATTTATAGAAAAAAAAATGATATACTGTTTGAATAATAGAGGGGGAGAAAATTTGCGATCGACAATATTAACATGAACGGCTAAATATAATGTCATGAAATTTTAATATGTATATAATGTCATCGAACATTAATCTCATAGTGAATCATGGAATAAGTGTAGTGAAATCCAAGATAAGCTCTGGAGAATAGATATTGGATTGTGTAGCATTAAAAATAGAACTTTTTAAATCTACAAAAAAATTAATAAACATTTAGGTCACTTAAAGGTGTTTCAAGCCCATTATCATCTTCTGAAGTGTACAAGTTGTCTTGTTCTTATGGAAAAGTATCCATTAGAACCACAAAATATAGCTTTGATATAAGACGTAAGAACATATGAGATTTTGTAGATAGGTAAACTAGAGAAATCTGCGGAAGCTGATCATGCTTTAAACAATATGGATCATGATCCTTAATTTGACATATTATTGACAAGAAATCGTTTACAACGTGAAAGCAAGAAGAAAATCTCCGTTTAAATAAATTTTGACATCTTATAATTAACAAAAGGTACAATGTTACATATTAATTTTAATTTTAGTTTTAGGATATTTAGGTTTTTTGCTGTTTTTCCTAAACCTTAAAGTAAATGTTTTACCAATTATATGTTAAAATTACCGTATCACTATTGTTTAACATATATATTAAAATTAAAATTAAAAATCATATTAAACATACAACACTGTATTTCCACCGTAAAATAATACTTACAATTATTAACAAACACTATTTCTTTGTTAGATTTGACTAGATCTTTAATTGATATGTCAAGTTTATATTTGTGAATGTTTTTACCTATTTCTAATTAAAGTTTTCCATAACTTTACGCTTATATTATACTTCGGTTAAATTTTGTTAAATTTGTTCTTTGGTTATGGCATTTTTCATCGTTAGCCTTCGACCCTTAGAGGATGTTCCGATTTGTGAGCTTCAAGACAGTTTAAGAATATTTAATTTATTAAGGATATACTTATTCTTTACTAAAAATGTATTCCATAGTTGGCTTTATATGTTTATCAAGCTATTATACTAATGGCAGACTATGTTTGCATTGTCATAGACATGTTCTAACAGATTAAACCAATATAAAAGATTTTCCACTACAGAAGACGATAACTGTTAAGTGTTATCGAAACGCAACTCAAGTCAATTGGGATATAATCCAAACCACCATTCATATCGAATAAGGGCTGCTATATACCTACTCCTTGTCAACCAGCTTTCTCGGAAATAAAATTTTTCATATTAACATATATATTCAATGTGGTGTTTTGCATTTACTTCTACTTTTTCTTTTCTGGACCTTTCTGCGCCGTTTCTGTACTACTGATGATATCAACATTATGGTTATGTTCGAAAATAACATCTATGATTTTTGTCTGTATTCAAGATCACTTACTGTAAATGTAAACTACATACTACCAAGTGAAAATTTTGTGGCTACTACATATTGAACATAGTGATTTCAATTGAACTATTTAGTTGTATCAGTTGCACGATTATCTACAGCGCTGAGGGTTGATTAAATGAACCAATTATATATATATATATATATATATATATATATATATATACACAGTGCGTTCAATATAATTGGACGCACTCAATAACTCTTTTGTATTGCGTTTCACAAGAAAGTGTTTAAATAGTTTTTTATTCATTTACAAATACTCTATTAAGTGCTTGGTTTAGATCATTTTTTAAGCTTCCGGTTTGACCGGAAGCGCACATAATTTTATTTTTTTAAATCACACTGTATATATATTTTTTCATTGCCTATATTTTTCTCAATACATACGTATAAAATTCTTATAGGGTTTTATAAAACAAAATTAGAGAAAAATGCCATCGAAAGTTTTTCAATTTTATTATATGGTTAGAAAAATTAAACAAAATGTTATAATTAGCGAATAAATTGTTCAAAGTTGCCACCATTCTGTTCGAGACATGCTTCTAATCGTCGCCTGAGTTCATGGTTAGTTGCTTTTTTGATATGCTGCGTAATTAAATTAACACATGCAGCTGTAATTTTATTCTTTAAGTCTATAACATTTAAAGGTGGATCGGCATACACCACTGTTTTTAAATGACCCCACAAGAAAAAGTCTAACGGTGTAAGATCCGGTGATCACGCAGGCCATTGTACCGGGCCGTTAGTTCCTATCAATCGTTCATTGAACGTTTGGTTAAGATATTCTTTCACTATCAATGCGTTGTGAGTCGGAGCTCCATCTTGTTGGAAATACAATTGTTGTCGTAGAAGCAGAGGAAACTCATCGAACATTGTTGGTAGCACGTTATCTAAAAATTCAAGATACCTATTGGCGTTTAGATTACCATCATAGAAATAAGGCCCTAGTAATTGGTTTCCAATTAAACCGCACCAAACATTAGTATCCCATACGGTTTGATGGTTAGTTTCCATTGACCAATGAGGATTTTCGTCAGACCAATAACGATTGTTTTGTTTATTACCATTATTTGTAAACTTGGATTCATCTGTCCATAAAATATGATCTAAAAATAATGGATTGTGATCACATTGCTCAACTAACCATGCAACTAAAGTTAATCTCCGATCAGAGTCTTGAGGCCGCAAGTGTTGAACCAAATCGACTTTATACGGCAGCATTTTGAATTTTTTTAATGTCCTGTGAATTGAGCCAACTGATACACCTACTTCTTGCGCTACCTGTCTAATAGATGACCGTGGATTTACTCTAAAATAACCCAATATTTGTACTCCAATATCTTCGGTCAAAACATTTCTCTGTTGTTCTAAATTCTGATAATTTACTCCTGGTAATGTTCCACGCATTCTAAGCGATTGTTCAATTTTTCGTATGTAACTTTCGGAAGGGTGGTATTTATTGGGATATCTTTGTGCGTATAATTCTACCGCTCGTCGAGAATTACGTTTACATTCACCGAAAATTAACAACAGGTCAACTTTTTCACTGTTATTCATTTTAAACAATTATTTCGATTGAAATCAAATTAAACTTTCATCTGATTATCAATTGCAATAAACGAAAAAACAATTGCGATGCGATATTGTTGACGTACGCTGTTTACGGTTTTGTTTGATTCTTCTAATCGTATAACAAAATTGAAAAACTTTCGATGGCATTGTTCTCTAATTTTCTTTTATAAAACCCTATAAGAATTTTATACGTATGTATTGAGAAAAAAATAAGCAATGCAAAAATGTAAAAATATATATACAGTGTGATTTAAAAAAATAAAATTATGTGCGCTTCCGGTCAAACCGGAAGCTTAAAAAATTATCTAAACCATGCACTTAATAGAGTATTTGTAAATGAATAAAAAACTAGTTAAACACGTTCTTGTGTAACGCAATACAAAAGAGTTATTGAGTGCGTCCGATTATATTGAACGCAGTATTATATATATATATATATATATATATATATATATATATATATATATATATATATATATATATATATATATGCGTAACATTTACTTGTATATTCTCTAACTTATATACGTGTGTAACTTGTAGAAAATAACTGTTAACCATGGTTTATTTATTTGATCTGTCAATTTACATTGGCAAAATATGTGCGATTCTTGTAGCGCATATTTGTGTAACTGTCCCTTGGTGTCTCAACGTCAGTTAGAATTTTTTTGTACTTATCTTTCATTTATGGTAAAGACATTAGCTTTCTATATTGGTAACTTTAAATACAGTTTCACAGAAGGATTAGTTTGTTTAAAGTAAAAGTACTAGCATTTTACATAGTACATACACCCTTAACCTCAACGGTCTATGTTTCTTTTAGTTCTACTTATAAAGCTGAGTTGAGTAAACGAATACGTTTACAAATAACTAAAGACTTTGATGTGTTACAGCAGTCTGCAGAATTAAAATTTAGGTAATCTAATTTTTGATGTCTCATTTTCTATATTAATATTCGTGAAAAATCTACAGTTTACATTTTATTTGTATCTTATTGAACAGAACAATAATTTGAGTTATATGTTTATTAAATAAACGAATACTTAATTTCTTGTTTTTATTTATCTGTTATCTATTTATATGTGCTAATTAAAATTTTCATTTACATTGTGCTGCTCGCTCACAATCGTTCTGCGGTATTATAAAGGAGCCGTATATAGACAAATATTGGCACCTGTTACAAAAAAAATTTACTCAAAAAATTAAAGGAATAAGCTGTATAAACAAAAATGAAACAAACATTTATTTAAAATGTTTATTGCGAAGATGTTGGTTTATGTTACTTTTTGTTTTTGTTTTATAACCACAATCTTCAATTGGACATAAAAATTGAGGTTCTTTGCCACATGCATATTTCAAGTGAGCCATGAGATTCTTTTTGTATTTATAGCTTCTATAGCATTTCCGACATTCAAATTTTTCTTTATTAAAAACCATACCTATCCATTCACCTAAAAATACCATATTTAGAGAAATTAATATTAAGAAGCATTTTTGTTGAATTTAAGCGCAGATACCTTGGACGCTATGTGTTGAAATCTACAATGTATGCTAACTAACTTCAGCTCTCCATCGATATTGCAAAGATGTTTTAAATTACTTTTTGTTTTTGTTTTATAACCACAATCTTCAGTTGGACACAAAAATTACGGCTCCTTGCCACATTCATATTTTAAGCGAGCCATGAGATTATTTCTATACTTGTAACTTCTGCAACATTGCTGGCATCTAAATGTTTCTACATTATAAGGTATTCCTATCTGTTTACCTAAAAATACAAAATGTACAGAACTTCATTAGATATTAAATAAAATAAAACTAAAATTATTTAAAATTTACTTACATGAGTTTATTTTAATAAGAAAATTCCCAAATAATATAAATTACAAACCTAAATTTAAGCGGGAAATGTTTTAATTAAGTAAATTGGGCCTTCTTTTAAAATGACTTTGAACGTCAAGTCAAGTTTAATTTTCCAAAATATATTCGACATTAGACAATTAATAAAGTATCAATGTTTATTAATACGGGATTAATATTGGAGTGCGTATTACAATTTAAACTTTTGTGGATTAACACCACTTTTACAGGTTTAAAATCTCAAGTTGAAGCAAAAATGATTAAGTTTTGTTTTATATACGTATATGTGCTAAATTGTAAAGAGCTTAGGTGCCAGAAAGAGGGTGTATTACGGATTTATTCGAAAAAATGATACACTGTTTGAATAATAAGAGAGGGGAGAAAATTTGCTATCGACAATATTAACATGAATGGCCAAATGAAATGTCATGAACTCTTAATATGTATATAAAGTCATCGAGAATTGATCTCATAGTGAATCGTGGAATAAGTGTAGCAAGTTCTGGAGAATAGATATTGGATTGTGTAGCATTCAAAAGAGGACAGCCAGATGATTTTGTATTGCATATAGTAAAAGAGGACAATAGAGAAGGTTTGTAAATCACGATATAAAAACAGGTAATCAATTAGTAGGTTCATATCTAAAACAAGATATTATACTCAATACGGATTCGACGTTGTTTAAAGGAACGTGGTTTATGAAAATATTGCGTAATAAGGAATAATGTAGGCTATTTATGTAAACGTTACACAAATATTAATACAAAATGTGATGTGCGTAATTTGTATTTCGCTGTTTTAGTCCACATTCACAATTTGCTTAGTAGATTTTGTGCAATATACATAATAATTTTACCCTAAGTAAAACCCCTACGATACGCCATTGATTTTTGTATAACATTCGTGTCATGTATTCTCAAATTAAACTGTAATTTTATGTTTGGAGAGTATATGTAGTGATTTAACTCTTCGTTATGTATCTTTATTCATCAATCAACTTACTGACTTGATTATATAAATTTTATAAAAATGTAAGACATCTAGTGGTAGAATTGGAGTCTAATATATAAGATACCCTCTTGCCAAAAAGATATTGAATTGAAAAACACGTGCTTTGGAATTCTCTGTTCAATTTTCAATTAACTAGTTAATTAAATTTAAATTTTAGGTGTAATATTTATATATACAAGTCTATACGTTTCGATAATATTTCCAGTTATCGTCTTCAGTAGTAGTAAAATCTTTTAGAACTGTTTAGGGAATTGACAGAAACCAATTTGTGATCCTGAATTTTTTAAAGATATGAATATTTAACAAAATCACTACAAGCTAATGGATAGTCACTTAAAGATATTAATAATGTTATTATAGCTGCTAGACATAACCATAAAGAAAAAACAGTGCTTAATGTTGGTACTGCTTTCTTCCTACTATAACTTCTATTCTAGTGACGGGATTAGGACTGTTTTTGAACCTACAAAAAAAGGAACATTTAGGTCACCTGAAGATGTTTGAAATCCATTAACATCTTCTCGACTTCATACGTTGTCTTGTTCTTATGGAAAAGTTTCCATTAGAACGACAAAACGTAGCTTTGATATAATACGTAAATAGCATATGAGATTTTATAGATTAGGCCAACCAGAGTAATCTGCGGAAGCTGATCATGCTTTAAACAATATGAATCATGACCTTCAATTTGAGATATTATTGTCAAGATATCTCATTTTATGTTCGTTTACAACGTAACAGCAAGAAAAAATCTCCGTTTAAATATGTTTTGGTATCTTATAATTAAAAAAAGGTACAATGGTACGTCTTAATTTTAATTTTAGCTTTTAGATTTTTAAGTTGTTTGCTGCGTTTTTCTTAGACCTTGAAATATATGTTTTATCAATTACATGTTAAAATTACCACAGCACTATAATTTAACACATGTAGTTGGAATTAAAAATTACATTAAACATACTACATTGTCTGTAAACTCCATTATCTACACACTACCAGCACACATTCATTTCACCTCGTTATCAAGGCAATCAATTTATGGTAACCAATTATATACACCGATATTGAACATAGTGATTTCAATTGAACTATTTAGTTGCATCAGTTACACAGTTATCTGCAATGCTGAGGGTTGATTAAATGAACAAATTATATATATATATATATATATATATATATATATATATATATATATATATATATATATATATATATGTGTGTGTGTGTGTGTGTGTGTGTGTGTGTGTGTGTGTGTATGTAAATTTTTTGTATTTATCTTTCATTTGTGGTAAAGACGTTTTGCCACGAACATTTATCTTTCTTAATAAAATTTGACAAAATTGTTTACTACATCTTTAACAATTTTAACAAACATTACTACTGACGAAGATAACTGTAAGTGTTATCGAAACGTTTAGATTGTATAATTTAAAGTACACCATTAAAAATCCCAAAAAGATAAGTATTTTATTATGAGTGTTAATGGTGAAAGTTTACATTTTCATATTTATCTTTCTTTATTGGTAACTTCAAATACAGACAGTTTCACACAAGGATCGGTTTGTTTAAAGTAAAAGTACTAACGTTTTACATAGCACATACATCCTTGAGCTCAACCGTTTCTTTTATTTCTACTTATAATAATTGCATTGAGTAAACAAATACGTTTACAAATAACCAATGACTTTGATGTGTTACAGCATTCTGCTGAATTAAAATTTCGGTAATCTAATATTTCATGTCTCCTTTTCTAAACTAATATTCGTGGATACAGTTTACATTAATTTGTGTCTTATTGAATAAAACAATAATTTGATTTACATGTTTATTAAATAAACGAATTTTTAATTACGGAATACTTAATTGCTTGTTTTTATTTATCTGTTATCTATTTATATGTGGTAATTAAAATGTTCTCTTTCCGCTCTCTTCTTGCCTTACTTCCTTTTTAAATTTTGAGGGTTGTATTGTAGAAAATTTATGGCGCCCACTATCACTATTAAAAAGGCTTACTCTTACCAACATATATACTAGTCCAGTGCAAATAATAAATGCTCTGACCAAGCATCCAATGTGCTCTAATTACTTCGCTAGCTACAGAGTTATTTCTACATTGTGCTGGGTTAAAGCCACCCACTCACATAGTTCTGCGGTATTATAAAGGAGTCGTAGAGAGACAAATATTCGCACCCGTTACAAAAAAATTTACTCAAAAAATTAAAGGAATAAGCTGTATAAACAAACATGAAACAAACATTTATTTAAAATGTTTATTGCGAAGATGTTGTTTTATGTTACTTTTTGTTTTTGTTTTATAACCACAATCTTCAATTGGACATAAAAATTGAGGTTCTTTGCCACATGCATATTTCAAGTGAGCCATGAGAGTCTTTTTGTATTTATAGCTTCTATAGCATTTCCGACATTCAAACTTTTCTTTATTAACAACCATACCTATCCAATTACCTAAAAATACCATATTTAGAGATCTTAATATTAAGAAGCATTTTTGTTGAATTTAAGTGCGGATACCTCGGACAAGTTCCACGCTACGTGTTGAAATCTACAATGTATGCTAACTAACTTCGGCTCTCCATCGATGTTGTGTGTATTATCCAACCGAACGTGATCATATTGGATATCCGACGCTAATCATATGTACTTATATTAATTATAATCAATCACACAAAAAACAAACCATACCTCAGAAAAATTGTCTGTAAAATCCTTCGCTGTACTTTCGCTACCAGAATTTTCTGATGACATATTAATCAGATACTCCAACAATTTTTCATCATCTGAACCATGACGCACCAGAATTACAGTCAAACACGAAACACAAGGAAGTAAAGTCGATCTAGCACCTCAAAACGTGGTACTCCCCCGGTAACGATCGCGATGGTAACATGCTGGGTCTTCGTTCTTTTGCCTGTCTTGGTCATTGGTATATTATTTCAAGTCATGAGTACCTGACCCGGTTAACAAAAACATAATAACGTCTGTGGCACGTACCGTGCCGAGGGATGAATGACCTTACGTAAATTGGTCGGGAACAGTGCCTGTCTGCTACCAGGCTATCCATGGGCAGTATCTTAACCGGCTTATAAGATCCCGGGTTTATTGCGAGTTATTTTTATTTCCGAGGGTTCTCGTGGGAAAAAGCTGAGTCATTAAATAGAAATCTGAGTTAAACATGGAAGTGGCGGAGGGTCCATATAATAGGATGAATAAGCTGAACTTTGAGAACGTCAGCCGTTTTCTTATACAGTATGGATCTATGGAAACTTAAAAATGATTAAAAAATTAGGGATAGATACATAGATAGATATATTTATTAATTGAAAGAGTGCTGAGTGCGCTGTAAAAGTAACGCATTAATTAACGAAATAAGTCCTATATGCTTGTGTTTTCAAGAAATTCATTTCAAGCTCTGCCAACCATTCCATTCGCGTAAATCTTGCTTAGTTGGGAAAGATGTTCATTCAGTGAACAGAGCAAAAGGTGATGATGCAATAGTTATTAGAGATGATGTAAGCTACAGTGAAATAGCACAGACAACTGAAACATAAACTGTTGCAGTTTTCAATGTATACTTACCTATTACAAACAGACGTCAACAGAAAGTCGAGAACATTATCTTTCAGTTCGCTAAACCGTACATGCTTAATGGAGACAGTAATACTCGTATTCACATTTGGAACTCATTTCGCTCATATGCAGGTGGAGAAGCGACGAATAATGCATACACGTCAGCTATTTACCGGAAACTATACGTACATGCGTGCTAGATCTGGAGCTTATTTCACCGTTGATTTTGTTATAGTTCTAAGTAATTTATAGTACAATAGAAGTTACATAACAAACTCTGCCTTTAACATCACCAATTCGATGGAATGCCTCTAAGGCAAATAGGGACACCTTTAAATTTAGCTTCTCCAGACGTTCAACAGATTACGTTAATGAAGCAGTAAAAAACAAACCACGTGTATTTAAAATATTTGGAAGACTATGGAAAACCTAGTTGCTTTTAAGACAGATAATGTCAACAATTATACTGCAGAGTTAACAATGATATTGTAGTGAGTAGCACGGATGAGGTAGGCGAATCCTGGAAAAATGATAAAATATGAAATGTTACACAGTTGAACGTTCGTACATAAATTTAACATAATCCGGGAAGAAGGAATATATCCATCAAGTTGGAAACAAATAACTGTATCCAAATAATGGAAACCATCCATTCCTCGCATTTATTAGTCTTAACCTCCTGAGTGTCCAAAATGTTTGAAAAATGATCGGTAACAGACTAATGTGGGTTCTTTAGAACAGAAATATCTGGATAACCATCACACGGGCATTGATGTGCCACATATCAATTAGTAGATATACAAGAGGTCATACTGTAAGCTTATAGTCACAGAACTCATACAGTAGCTGTATTTTTGACACACAAAAGGAATTTTAGGTGAAGTAAAAATATGTAGTATTGCAACAACTACATGGGGGGGGGGGGGTTAAAGGAAAAATTCCCTAAATTCCACAAAGGCAGGCACTTTAGAATTCGTTTCAGCCAATTTGATTTCGTCCACAAAAACAACGGCATAAGCGCGGGGGTCAACATTAAATATTGTTCTGTTTACGGTAGCAGTAAGTTTGCTAATGCCGTAGGTATTACTTGAAATTTGCCAAAACCCCTACTTGCTGATCTTATAAACTTTTAGCTGCATTGAAGTGAATAAATTAAATGAAAAGATGCAGGTAGCAATCAATAAAATCATGTCAGCTAGCATGAGATACAAGTTGGTATCGGAAAAGGTGCTTGGCAATCATTTTTCTAGTCAGAAAACCTCAACCTGATCCACTTGTAATAATAACAAATCGAATTATTTCTTACAAGAATTCCGATCTGTCTCTTAGAGCACTTCTCGACTTCACTCTCTCGTGGAAGAAATACGTCAATAATCTTGTTACAGTGTAAGACATCCCCAAACACCTTAAGGGCTTCAGCTAATCAGAAGTGGGGAGAAAATGAAGAACTTCTGTTAACAGTTTACATAGCACTAATTCAGACAAAGATTGAATATAGGTGCGAAGTTTACTCTTCGGACTTACTGATTGTGTAAAGGTCAGAAAAATTCAAAATAGGGTATTCAGGTAAAAGCATGGAGCTTATTATACCAGACTAACTAAAAGGCTCTGGCGTGAAGCTGGAATGATGCCACTACCCATACATCACCAACATATAATAGTAGGTTACGTTTGCAAAATAACACAAATAGCACAACCCAATTACCCAAAATACAGGATTCTTTTTGGAGGTAATAAAATACAAGGCAGATAAAACAAGTTGCCTAGACCGTACATAAGTAATGTGACAGGGGCACTAGTAATGGTGAAATATGATATTCCACATGCTACCCATTAACCCGCTTGAGATACCACCATGGCAGACAACGAAACCTAATGTAATCATTACTTTTGCGATATACAGAAAAGAACACGCACCGTCATACGTTTTCCATCACTTAGTTATTTACACGGATGGGTCAAAGAATAATAATGCTAGGTACTCTCTCAGTTCAAGGCGAGGAGAATAGCTGGTCCATACCAGACCATACAACCGTTTATGATGCTGAGCTATATGCACTATGGTAGTCTCTTCTATTTTGTAAACTGTGTATAAAACAAATGTCTTATAGTTACCAGTTTTGCAAGCTCGTTAAGTAATGGTCTGAAACCACACACAAAAAAATCATTAACCCAAAGGTTATAGCAATAATTAAACAGTGTAATAAGAAGAAACGAAACATACATTGATATGCATCTCCAGCCATAGCGGAATTTTCAACAATCACAAACCAGACCAGGCTGCCCGGAAAGCTTCAAACGACACTGTCTCAGAAACAATCGGCATTGCTCTTTCTACAAGTATGTCCGAATTCCTAAAAAGTGGAATGATTTTGGTATGACAACAAAAACAATATAGGAGATGTTTCCATTACTTTTTGTATAATTTCAAAAACTAAAATACAGATTAGATAGGAACATTTGTGCATTACAATATAGCCCTTTTAATAAAGCGTATTTAAGACCTACACATATTTCTATATTCAATGCTATAGTAACATCCTAAAAACTTTCAGTTCTAAAGCAGTATTATGTCAAAACTCCCCCTCTAATGGACCTATGATGGAAAACAATATACTGCGTCACATTCGTATACTGCTTTCTTACGTCTATTGGACATTTTTGAGGAGCGTGGGAAATCTGCACAACTAATTGTTCGTTTTGAAAGAGTAAACTGAGTGAGGTCAGAATAAAATTAAAAAATTATTTTATAATGCTCAAATTTAATCATACAAACTTACATATGAAACATAACTTTCAACACTAAACATTCAGATGTAAAGGACACTACCAGTAATTTATGAACAAGGGTTCAAATTTTATTTATAAAGTATTAGATCAACATGACATGGGCCTTTGACATTTGCAAATATAAAAAGAACATTGAAGTTTTACGGTTTGATAATTTTTGTTATCGACAAAATATTATTGGTACATATCTCTGCATTACGTTTATCACGTGTGAAACGTACGACATCAAAGTGCACATACATAATAATTTATTAAAAACGGTTGGCTAAGAAATCATATAGAAACGGTATGAATAGGTATAAAATTCACACGAAAATGCAAAATTATCACTTAAACCCCCGCAACACAATACCGTGGATCGCCTCTTACTTAATCCTTATGATAAAACACATTAATAAGTATCGTGATAAATATTGTTATTATTGACAGAATATTTCACAAATAATAAAATGGTTTCTCTCAGAAAGACACGATAAACATTCGATCTTGTATAAGTTGATCTAATAAGCGATTACTGTTTAGAACAAAATTTATTTCATCACACATCTGTGATATACATTAAAACAACAGTATTCCAGCAGTTACATTTTGAACTTATGTCTATTACACGGTAACAAAAACATGAGTAAATGACAAAAATTTTTTAATTAACATTAATTTGTACTCCTATGCTTCAACAGAACATGAGTTGTTAAGGATGATTTGTACTTGGCCTTATATGGACAAATATAACATTCATATTGTGCATCTTTACCACATTCGTACGATAGATGTCGTTTTAAGTTGTAACGATATTTATACACTCTATTACATTTTTCGCATTTATAATTTTGGGAAAAAACGGCATCTACAACAAACAATAAATTTTATTACAGTTTATATACAGAAAAGGTAAAACAAGATTAATTAATGTGCATAGTGCATTCGTTTTACGTGATTTGTAAGTGTACTCTTTCTTTTAGCTTTGTATGCACAATATTTGCAACGATATTGTGCTTCCATTCCACATTCATATTTTTTATGAAGCAGTAAACTCTTCTTCCATGAGTAATTTCTATAACATTGGCTGCATTGATATCTTTCCTTTTTCCCTAAAACAAATTTGTTACCTGTTAATGGAGCAATTTATATTTAATTCATAACACAAATTGAAAAGTCTATAAGACACACTATGTTTTACAGCTATAATTTCTGATGTCATTAAATTTGCAATTACAAACCAAGGGTGTATAATGTCAAAGAAAATAGTGAATAATTGTATTCCTTGTATTCCGTTTCAATTATCTTTTTTTTTTGCACTATATGCACATCAATAAACCTACGCTTACCGGTTTCGGGTTCGATTCTCGGATGGCAGGTCGCAGATTTAGATGATTGCAATTTTTTTCTTTAAATCTCTCTAGAACCTTTTTATACGACTTGCACTATATACTGACACCCATAGATTGATTTTAGTGTTTATAAACCACATATACGAATCCATGAAGCAAAAAATTCGATAGATCTGGGTATAATCCCGATAACGTGTTTGTAAACGTTTTTGTCAACAAAGAAAAAATTAATGAGAGGTGAGAATAGCCGTAAAATCTACCAAAGACTGGCCAGATTGCTCTCGAAAATGCAAGATTATTTGACAACAAACTCTAATAAGAAAGAAAAAAACATTGGGAATTTACAACTAAAAAGGACAAAATGGTCCTGAATTCGTATAAACATAAGTGAATCTCACTTACAAATGCCTGAGGTGCGTCTTAAAAGTTAAATTATTACATTCAATGTTTGCAAAAGTATTGATTAAAATTCTTATTTTTCAGATAATATGGTACATTTTAATTCTTCTAAAATAGTTAATCACTTCGATTGGGCGAGATATGGTATCTTAGCAACTTAAGTTCAACACAAAAATTCACTTTCAATACAAAGTGCGGCAAAATATGATAGCAGCGTTACCTAATATCTATAAATTCGTTTGCGAAAGATAATCACCTAAACTTTTCTTATTCCCCTTACACACTTTATGTACACATTAGTTATTCTCCTTAAACAAAAAAAAATCAAACAGCAGTAACTTAGTTTCAAATCTATATTGGAGATGTGTATTTTTAATATTTGACTATAATTCATTAAATAGAACGTATAAAACATACTTTCATTTGCTCAAAATGAATGCGATTTTTATTGACGTAATATCTAGTAATCGTTTTAAAACATTAATTTAATAATTAATCCCTTTTGCATAATTCACAAAAATACGATACCCTTTAATAATTATTATGTCTGTGAGCTGTATTTCATTAAAGTTAATGAATAAAAAATTGAATTACTATCTCGATAGTCAGCTAGTCTCAATGGCTTTTGTAATCCAAATATATACAATTTTAATCCTTACACTTTAACCCTTCATTCACAGTTAATTTTGTATCTAAATCAATAAATAATATGACTATTAACATTTAAACTACCATTTAGGTTGAATGCTCTAAAATAAATTTCGTTAACTAGATAATTTTTCTGCAAATAAAAATCTTTGGACGCACTTAATACATATATTAAATAAAAATAAAACGTCGAATAATTAGTTATATCTATATATCTATCTTATACCCCCTGCCTACGTATTTATAGGCGAAGCACCAATATTAAATACTTTAGGGGCTAAATATCAATTCCCTAAGGTAAATTTTTCTCAAAATCAACATACAGTGTGGCCGGTGACATTTTTTTCGGACTTTTGATCTTTATTCTACGGTAAGTATAGTGTTTGAAGTATTAATTCAGCAACTTTACGATTTCGAACGAAGCCTTCCCCAATGATTTAGCTTGGCAACCCACTTATTTTTATAAGCATTGTGCGACGACTAGTGCGAATTTAGTGCACAACTTTAACAATAATGTTCCTTGAAGTAAATGCTTTACCAATTATATATTTTAAGTTATCACAGCACTATATTTTAACATATGTAGTTAAAATTAAAAATCATATTAAACGTACTACATTGTGTTTCCATTGTACAATCACAATTACAATTATTAACAAAAAAACTATTTCTTTGTTAGATTTGACTAGATCTTTAATTGGTATGCCAAGTTTCAATTTGTGAATGATTTTATCAATTTCCTGACTGACATCATAATCTGATTAAATTTTGATAAATTCGCTTTTTGATTTGATTTTTACTGTTAGCCTTCGACCGTTAGAGGGTGTTCTAAATTGTGATCTCCAAGACCCAGTTATCCTTTATTGAAATTAAATTCCATAGTTGGCTTTATAAGTTTATGAAACTGTCGTATTAACAGCAGACTTATGTTTGAGTTTTCGTATTTCCCATATTTGTTCTCAACATCTCAAGTAATTCGTACAGATATTATGATTTACTGGGGACCATAATTGTAATTGTTATTGAAACGTATAAATTTATACAAAATATAAATAGAAAAATACACCGCTTAAGAAACCCAAAAGTATTTTAATGTATAATAATGGAAAGTTTACGTTTTCATAGTAATTTTCTTTTGAGATTGAAATCTTTATTAGCATTTCGAAAGTTTACTCTGTATATTACTGAAACCGTCATTAAATATTATACATTGTATTTTACGAAGTGGGTGATTAAAATTTCGTAAAATATACTGAATTATACGTTGATTGACCATAAAAATATTCCACTTTACGAATGTATTATATGAAAACTCATTTGAAACGTCACTTCTGCTCTCACATCAACGTATAATCATTAGCATTTCGAAAGTTTACTCTGTATATTACTGAAACTGTCACTAAATATTGTACATTGTATTTTACGAGTGGGCGATTAAAATTTCGTAAAATATACTAAATTCTACGTTGATAGACTATTCTGTTCTCTCATGAACGTATACCCTCGTTATAACCTATAAAGCTACAGTTTGATGCTTACTCCATACAAAGACCCGTAGAGAACACAGTAAATATAGGCGTACCATTTCCACATTTAATTAATTATCCACTTACAAATACTTCTTTCAACGGTGAAATATTTTCACTATATGTAACAAATAAAATTCACCCACATACCGCACAATAACTTAAAAACACCGAACGCGTTTCAATAGCTAAGCCATCATTATCAGCGGTCGACATTATAACGTACATTAAAATGTCAATAGCGTAGTATTTTTTTAGTGTACAAATACTCCTATACGACTCGAAAGATACGTTATATATATACCATGTCGCACGAAATTGTGGGAAATAAGCAAAGTATTCCAAAATATCCTCACAAATTGAGCTATCGTATGGTAAGCGAAGTGTGTTTTAATTATTTCAGCTTTTCAAACAACTAACACCTACAATTTTCTCCATTTTTTGACCAATTCAGTTTTTTGGCCAAAACCAAATAAATTGGAAAACTAACCATTTATTATAGAATAACTCAATGATAAGCTCTTGTTTAACACGTAAGTTTTTTAAAAGCAGAAAATAAATAAATAGGTTATGTAACATAATGCATACTGTAAGAACCGTATTGTACCTACAGTGTGTCTCGATTTCGTTGTATTAACTGTTTTTTAAAGATATCTTTGTTATTATCAAAGATAGAAGTTTGCAGTTTTTACATCAACGTACTACTTTGTTGGCCCAGATTTCATGTCAAAATCGAAAATTTAGTATCTGCTTTTGTTTTCGACTTATATCCAAATGTCGATATTTCTACCCTTTTTTCTAAGGAGAGCTCTGCAATGTATATTGCTAAAATGGCCATAAAATGGCCATGTTGGAAGTAATCATCTAATAAAGAAAAAAAAAACTATGTGTAGGACAAATTCTATGTAATATAGTGATCAATTAATGTAAACCTTCTGGTTTCAAATTAAATATTTAAGTCACAATCTTGGTCAAAAGTTCCTACGGAGAGCTACTACTTTTAGCAATATGAATTACAACCCTTTCCTTAGCCGTCTTAATACTATTATACTGATATTTGGTCAACGGTACTTATACATTGCGAAGTTCCCAATTCAGCGGCGTGCTTAGAATTTTTCTAGGGGGTGCGGTTTATGAGTAATAATATAAACCTTTTTTTAATGGGAATCACATGCAGCTCTTTCTTAACTTTTCAATAATATAAATATAGGCATTCCTCAAAAATATTCCAAATATTTTTTTTCAACAGGACGGTGCCCCAGCACATAATGTGTTGGCAGTGAGGAATTACTTAGAAAACCGTTTCCCAGATCGTTGGATGGCAACATTCGGTTCGGTACTACCACATAGGTAGAAATCCAGTATTGACAGATCTGAAGATCGTGGCGGCCATAACACCGAACCGAATGTTGCAATCCAAGGAAGTGGAAAACAGTGTTCTAAGTAATTCCTCATTTTCAAAGCATTATGGACTGGGGCACCGTCCTGTTGAAAAAAGTATTTGGTAGATGTGTTTCAGGAATGTCTATATCTATATTTTTGAAAAGCTAAGAAAGGACTGCAGCTGATGGTTGCCAAGCGAGCTATGATTCAAATTTTAAAAAATGCAAGTTTGTATTATTACCTAAAAACCGCACCCCCTAGAAAATTTCAAGCACTCCAGTGAATTCGGCACTTCGCAATATATAAGTACCGTTGACGAAATATATCAATATAATAGCACTAAATGAGGTATAAGACGTTAAAAAAAGTGTAGAAATATCGACGTTTGGCTGTAAATCGAAAACAAAAGAAGATACTAAATTTTAGATTTTACCATAGGTCAACAAAGTAGTACGTGAATGTAAAAACTGCAAACTTCTTTGATAATAACAACGATATCTTAAAAAAAAATAAGTAAAAAAAAACATTTTTAAAAAACGTTTCTATTTCCAAATGTACTAAAAAGAATAAAATAATTTTTTTATCTACCCAGTAACATCAGAAATTTTTGTGATTAAAATAAGAGTGTGGGGCGCTATTTGTAGTGCCTTGCACTTCATTGTTTGAATGTAGGTGTCGATAGGCTTTGTTATAAGTATAAGATATCATATATGCCTAACACTTTAGTCACAAAAATTTTTGATGTTGCTGGGTAGTTAAAAAAGTATTTTATTCTTTGTAATACATTTGGAAATAAAAGCGTTTTTTAAAAATGTTATTTTTTTACTTATTTTTATTTTCTATTTTTTAGTCGCTTGGGTGTAAGTTCCAACAAAGAAAGAAACTCAATTTTTCAAGACCATAGTTGATTTTTTTGACCGAATACAACACTTTGAGCCACCCGCGCGCAGCCCCTTGATCTTGACCTCAACTTGTCGTGTATTTTTGTGCATGGTCTTATGCTAAAAGCTTAAGTCCTGAATTTCAAGGCCCTAGCTTCATAAACAAAAATTTCGACCATATTTGGCCAAATTTGGCCGCAATGTAGCCCCCTGACCTTGAAACTCAACAGGTCGCATATTTTTGTGCATGGTATTATGCGAAAGGCTTAAGTCAAAAATTTAAAGGTCTTAGGTTTATAAACAAAAATTTCGACCATACTTGGCCAAATTTGACCGTAGAAATCAAAGCAAAAAACACATATTCCTATATTGTCATCAAGTATACGCATGTGTGCCAAATTTCAGCTCAATCGGAGATCAGGAAGTTGTTGAAAATTCATTTACCAGATTTGAACCAGACAAACAAAGTGAGTTGAATAAAAGCGTTAAGAAACAACTAAAACAACGAAATCGGGACACACGGTACAATACAAATTTTTTATGAATGATTTAATTCTTTTATTGCTTGTTTCCTTATTGCTACCTTTCCTTTAATTGCCAATTAATAAACAGAAAGTTAGCACATTTACATGACAAAATTAGTAACAGCGCTAATTAATTAATGGAAGTGGGTGATTGTTAAACTGCCAATTACACTAAGTCAACAAGTTCTGGATTTGATTTCAGCCCGATCGTCTCTACAGTGAAAACCATCTATAAGTGTACAGAGCTAATGATTGGTGTAGTTTAATAACTCCTTGTTTTGGTTCAAATAAATGCAAATAAAAAAATAGTTTTATTATTTAAAATACAAGTTAAATGTAACAATAACATTTATAAAAAAAAATCATTTACTTACAAAAAAATATTAAACAACCAATAGTCAACAGATAATTAATTCAAATAAAGTACTGATTAAATAGGTTTTGAATGTCTTAGGATATGTTTTTGTAAGTCATGCTTACGTTTGGTCCTGTAAGTGCACATACCACACGAAAACTGTTTTTCTTTTCCACAATCACGACTTAAGTGTACCATTAATGAACTAATATTTTTGTACCTTTTATGACATTTATTACAAGTTACTGTCGTGTTTTCATTCATGTAAGTCCATTTACCTAAAATCAAACGTATATCATTGAATAAGCTGTATCAAGTATGCAATCGATTATTACGAAAACCTACATACACAACACCTTAAAATTAAATAAAAATGTCTACAAATAATGATGTTGAAAATTCATAATTAGTAGCGTAACTGTTAATTACAATTAACATTAATAGTAACAAAACCCTTTAATTTTGCGTACGTAGTGATATTGTTTATTCTGCTAAATTAAAAATTTCATCGCTTCATTATCTCATACGTTCAATTTGTGTGAAGAACTTTTAATTCAGAGTCAATGTGAACTAAAGAAGTAATACCATTGAGTAATGTGATGTAGTAAAGAGACGCAAACTTACCGGAGTTTTGTCGATAGCAAATTGGGCTAAGAATTAGGCAGCGCGAGTATCATGTGTCGTCACTGCCGTGACCGTGTAGTGAAAGACGGTCACGTGATACTCGCGCCGCTTAGTTCTCGGTGCAATTTTCTATCGACAAAACTCCTAACATTGCGGCTCTTACTAATCAATCATTACTCAATGGTAATAGTTAATATATTTCCTGTGAGGAATTTTAGTCCAGTTTTGTCATTGTTCATTTATAACGGAAAAATATAATCATATCTGCAAAGTAGTAAATCTGAAAATGTAAACTTTCACCATTATCACACATAATAAAATACTGATCTTCTTTGAGTTTTTAATGGTGTATTTTAAATGATACAATCTAAACGATAGCAATCGATAACACTTCGTCAGTAGTAATATCTATTAAAATTGTTAAAGATGTTGAAAACAATTTTGTCAAAGTTGAAAAATTAAAACATAAACATCAGCCTGCTATCAACATAACAGTTTGAGTAAAGAATAGGTCATTAAAAATTAAATACTGTTAAACTGTCTTAAAGATGACATATCAGAACACCCTCTACGACGAAGGCTAACAATGAAAAATGTCGGCCAAAAATTACATTTAACAAAATTTAAGCAAGTTGTGATGTAAGTGTAAAGTTGTGAAAAACTTCAATTTGAAAATGATAGAAGCATTCACAAATATAAACATGACATCAAACAAAATAATCCAGTTAAATCTAACAGAGATATCTTTATCAATAATTGCAAGTGTTATTAACAATGAAAAGCATAATGCAGAATGTTTTGTGTAATTTTTTTAATTTTAATCTTAATTTCAACTACTTATGTTAAATTATAGTGCTGTGGTAAATTAACATAGAATTGGTAAAGCATTTGCTTCAACTTCTAGGAAAAACACAGCAAAAAAACGAGACATACCAAAAGTCAAAATTAAAATCAAAATCAAGATGTATCATTATGCCTTTTTTTAATTATAGGATGGTAAAACCTATTTAAATGTCGGCCACCGCAGACTTCTCTGGTTGACCTAATCTACAAAATCTCACATGTTCTTTACGCCTTGTATCAAACCTACGTTTTGTGGTTCCAATATATACTTTTCCACATAAGCAAGATAACTTACACAATCCGGAGGGTGATAATGGGTTTGAAACATCTTTAGGTGATCTTAAATGTTCTTTAATTTTTCTTGTAGGTTTAAAAATAGTCCGAATGCCATATTTAATTAGGATTTTTTCAATTCTATCCGTAACATTTGCTATAAAAGAAAAAAAAAGCACTACCAACATTAAGAACTGGTTTTTCTTTAAGGTTACGTGTAGAAGGTGTAATAATATTATTAATACAAATTCGTTTTGCTTGATCTACTAAAGTTTTAATTACACTAATTTTTTGACGTGGATGGAGGTTGAATAATTTATGAAGGTATCTATCAGTGTGTGTTGCCTTTCTTTCAACCTTAAAAGAAAGTGAATTATTATTTTTAGATATTAATATGTCAAAAAATGGTAAACTTCCATTAGTTTCTTTTTCCATGGCAAACTGAATACTAGGGTGTATACCAATTTTAAAAAACCAAAAAATTCATGTAGTGCTTCTTCTCCATGTTTCCAAATAAACAAATGTATCATCTACATATCTATATACAGGGTTGGGCAAATGTGTGGAAACCCTTATTTCTGGCTAAACTATTGATTGTATCAAAAAAGACCTTCACAAAAGTTAATGTAAATTTTATGATGTATTCAGTGGCGTACTAGGATTTGCAGCAGCTACGCCAATGTTCGAGATATGACGTCATCAATGGTTTTTAAATGGGAGACCCTGTATATTTTCGCATTTTCAGATATACCGTTTTTCTCCAATTATAATGGTATATGGTTTGGTAGGTATGCGACTTGTCATTTTTAAATATTAAATAAAATAATACAATGAAGAAGATACATATTATTTAGTAATTTTAATGAACTTTTGATTTACAACAAAATTTGAGCGCTTCATATTGAGAAAATATTCAAAGTAAATGCTCCAATTGGACACCTTCAGCACCTTGACAGTGTCCTATTCGGTCAGCAAAGGCTCTTACGGAGTTTTGAATGGCTTGCTGTGAGATTTCTTGCACAGCCACCCTAATCCGGTCTTCCAGTTCTTCTAACGACTGAAGTTTGGTCTTATACACAATAGATTTTAAATGACCCCATAGAAAATAGTCTAGAGGACTTAAATCTGGCGAACGCGGTGGCCACTCAATATGTCCTCTTCGAACTATCCATCTCCCCAGAAATATTTCATTAAGATATTCACCATCATTAGAAAACAATACTAATACTTTACACCGAAATTATCTGACGGAATTAATAGCAACTGACAATAATACAAAATATTTGAGCTATGTTACAGAAATAACCATGGCAACAACACAAAAACGAATATTTTTATTAGATAGTACAGCAACAGCGATCTCTTATTTTATTTAATATTTAAAAACGACAAGTCGCATACCTACCAAACCATATATCATTATAATTGGAGAAAAACGTTACCTGAAAATGCGAAAATATACAGGGTCACCCATTTAAAAAACAATCGTCATATCTCGAAAATTAGCGTAGCTGCTGCAAATCCGCCACTGAATAGATCATAAAATTTACATTAACTTTTGTTAAGGTCTTTTTTGATACAATCAATATTTTAGCCAGAAATGAGGGTTTCACACATTTGCCCTGTATATATATATATATATATATATATATATATATATATATATATATATATATATATATATATATATATATATATATATATAACACACATACATATACCGGGTGTTATGTAAGTACGTGCCCAAACTCGAAGGGTGATTCTTTGAGTGATTCTGGAGTTTATATAACCAAAGGTCCGGTAATGCTTCGTTTTCAAGATACAGGGTGTCAACATTTTTAAAAGAAATAGTTCTTTCGTAAATATCTTAATAATCCTTTAGCCGATTTTCTTGAAATTTGGCAGTGTTATTTGGGGTAGTAAGGGACTAATTTAGCCCTAACTAGATTGAAATCATCATGTCCAGTGGCGTCCCGGAAGGCACCTTAACCAATATTTTTGACCAAAAAAATCTGTGCCACTTATTTTTTGCAATTTTTGTATTTCTTTCGCATTAAGCAACTGAAATTACAACTTTTTTACTTTATGCATTTTATTCATATCTTGCATTGTTTTTGAGAAAAAGCATAAAAATCACTTTATTGCATGTCCCTGGCACAAAATAATGAAAATTGTTTTTTACAGGGTGTTGAAATAATATAAAAAGAAAAATCCTTTATTAAAACCACACTTAAACAAGTAGTACGCAATTTTTTTCAGTAAGAAAACATTTAACAATACGTAACACAAAACTTACCTCTTCGTAACATCGATTGCCAAACACGTTCAAATATTTCCGGCATATGTCTTATCTGATCACATGAATCCCGTAACCATTGGAGTGGAGTTTTATAAACGAGGGACTTTAAATGTCCCCAAAGGAAGAAATCTAAGGGATTTAAATCCGGTGACCTGGGTGGCCATGACTGTGGACCTGCGCGACGGATCCAGTTTTCTCCATAAGTTGCATCTAGAAATTGACGTGCTACTCTGCTAAGGTGAGGTGGGGCCCCATCGTGCATGAACCACATTGCTCCTCTTACTGTCAGTGGGACATTTTCTAGTACAGGTAACAAAAATTCCAAAAAATGACGATATTATTAACCATTTAATGTCGGGGTTAAAAAATGAGGTCCAATGAGATAATCACCCACAATACCAACCCAAACATTCACGGAAAACTGTTGTTGATAATGAATAAACAACTCGCTGGGGAAAATCCGCAGGTAATAACGCTTGAACACGCTGTACGTGGTCAGGATGCAGTTCCTTAAAATCTTCCATACAGTAAAGAGAGAAATGTTTAATTGTTGTGCAACACAAGCAGCCGACCTTTGTAAGGTGCAAAGTCTTTCATGTATTCTTACAAATTTTTGTCTATTTGGTACAATGCGATGAGGATATTTTTCTTGATAAATGCGTCTAGCCGCTCTGAAATTGTCTTGGGCCATTCCATAGACAAAATGCATATCGGTCATTTCTGAGTTTTTAACCCGAACCATTTTCTAATATCAGTAACGAATTTAATAGCGTAAAACTCTTAAAAACACTTCAAATTAATAATATTACTATTAATTAATAATTACGTATGCACTGTTTCAAGTTATGTCAAAGTCAAATTCATTTGACCAATTGTTTTTCGTTCCATGGCACTCTAACTTTACTTTCAAAACACTGCAGTAATAAATAACGTTCTTTGTTTCATCGAAAACAGTTAATCTAAAAATTCAAAAGTTGACTTTCGTGTAATTTTAATTGTTTAATCATAAATAAAAATCTCGTTATTGCTTGCCATGGACAACAATAAAAACATTAATAATTTTTTTTTATTGCTTGCATTACTTTTGATTGACTAGAATAGACTATTGATATGGACAAAAAATACAAGTACACCCCAGTTTTTGATGGTGTGGTAGTTCACATTTTTTATTACGTTGTCCCAGGGACATGCAATAAAGTGATTTTTGTTTTTTCTCAAAAAATGCAAAAATAAAAAAGTTGTAGTTTCAGTTGCTTAATGCTAAAAAAAAACAAAAATTGCAAAAAATAAGTGGCGCACATTTTTTGGTCAAAAATATTGGTTAAGGTGCCTTCCAAAACACCACTGGACATGATGATTTCAATCTAGTTAGGACTAAATTAGCCCTTACTACCCCAAATAACACTGCCAATTTTCAACAAAATCGGCTAAAGGATTATTAAGATATTTAAGAAAAAACTATTTCTTTGAAAAATGTTGACACCCTGTACCTTGAAAACGAGGCATTACCGGACCTTTGATTATATAAACGTTTCGTCTTAGAATCACTTAAAGAATCACCCCTTCGAGTTTTGCTACGTACTTACATAATACCCGGTATATATATAATAAATAAACTTATTTCGTTAAATAAGTCAGTACCATCAATATCAGATTCCTGTCTGACCTCGTCTGTCAGCAAATTTTTGGAGGTATTTTAATAGGTCTTCTTCAGGAATACTAAAAATATTTGAAAAAATCCAAATATGTCATTATAACTAGACATAAGCTCAAATCGCTCATTTAAGGACATCAGAGCTTGATCAATAATTCTATAACAAAAATTAATTTAAAAATTTTGTTTCGGGTCATCTATTGGCTCATCAGCGTGCTCATAATCAAATAATTTTGATTTAATCCGTCTATGTATCTATTGCCACGTGTCTAACCACCACACTGCATAAAACGGAAGAAATGAGTGAGCTCGGCTAAAACTCAATAAAACGGTCCGAAGACCGCAGAGCACTCGGATTGCATGGGTGTTTTGGAGGTATCGATAAAATAGTTTAAGTTAGAATCTGGCTAGTGAGGAAAGAACCGAAATAGGCGTCACAAGCTTTAAAGTAAGAAGGAAGAGAAAATAGGTTCTTGTTCCTTGAAAGAGGGAGAGAGCCTGTAAAGCTTGAAACAGGGAGTAATAGGAATAGTAATTAAGTGACAATTCCCTCAACAAACGTAAATTTATTTTTTTCTTTAACTTCCCAACAAAGGGGGCAATAAGCCAAACGTTATTGTATAACTACATAAATATATGAATAATAAACGAAATAAATTATACACAGCATGTATGTTATCCCCAACCAAAAAAAATAATAATAAGTTAAAATGAGATTGACGAGGGTAAGTCGTGAGTTGTACTTACGCTCACAGTAATTTATAATTTATAATTATAATACCAAAAACAACAATACCCCTTCAGGCCGACGCAAGATCTTACGTACCTTAGCCTGAAAAGGGAAATTTAATAAACCTATTAATCATCTACTTACAAGAAAGAAAAATTAAATAATTTAGCTTATCTTTCGTTTCACAAAATTGAATACAAACCCCTTTTTGATTAAATTACATAAATACAATTGAAAAAGCTTGTTCAGTCCACTCAACTTATCTCGAATAAAAAATATTAGTAATTAAGCAATTTAAATTAGAAAAAGAAATTGGTCCGAACAACCTTATCCACAAAACGATAGTATATATATATATATATATATATATATATATATATTTGAGCTACCGGGTAGCATTTAAACTAGCACGAAATCTCGCGCAAACACTTGACATGATTCAATATCACGATACACAAAAAGTTACATCTGGTATAAAAGTTGCAGCAAAGCTACTGCGCACGACCACATGAACAGTAATACACTATTAATTATCCCCAAAATGGAGGTTGTACATGAACTCCATACTGGATGTGGCACATAAAATCAATTTTAACAAAAGTTATTCAAAATTTTGATTGTTGATTGTGCGTAAAATATTAAAGAAGGGTTTAACTAACAGTTCTACATGAGAGAAATTGTGCTAAAGTTGGCTGAAGTCGAGTATCAAGCTGACACCGAACTTGCACTACAGGTAACATGTTTAACAAATACTCGCTGACAGAATTAATATAAATGTATTTAATTTCGTTGTAGGCGATAGTAACCTGCTGAAAGCAATTTAGGTACGAGTGGTATTCGGAGGTAAAATGTTGGTCCAATACTTGCTAACCGAATTAAGGTAAATGTATTTAATTTCGTTGTAGGCGATCGTAATCTGCTGAATCCAATTTGCAGATGCGATAAAGAAAAGAGTTGACCTGTTTTTGCGAGTACTTATGCGTTATTCAAGGTAGCCAGGATTCCACCAGCTCCAATACAGATGTAACCTCAACGATCACGCAATCCCAAGTACGTGAGGCATAGCTGACCGCAGTTTATCAGCAGCACAATCCAAACAATAAGCCGAAGAGATACAGAACGGGTAATCTTGTTACATCAACAAAGACAAAACCAAATGTAAACATGAACTTTGATGTAATCATAACTGTAAAGTTATATGGAAACTAAAGGTCTAAAACGAATGTAAAAGATTAGAACGTTGTTTACTCAGTGAGAATATGTTACCTCTAAGGTCGAATGCGAGCATTAATGTACATATCTTAACCAATTGGTTACATCTATTTCTTTGAAGAAGTAATATGAAATTCTTTTGTGTTTGAAACCTGAAAGAGAAGTTCTAATTATGAGGTTAACAAGATCTGATACGGCTTACCGAAAATGTGTGGATAGAGCGAATTATTTCAACTAGATCCGCCTTTAATAGCGATTATATCACTTCTATATAACAAAGCGATACCATATTGTGAAAATTTTCCAAAAAATGATGCTTAACGTCTATAAAATAGAAAAAAGAAAATTTTCTAGAAATTTCAAACATTCCACAGCAATGGCGGTTTGGAAAAGAAAGCCAACGCCTCAAGAAACAATTTTACAGCTTGAAAAATATTCCTATCAAATCATTGTTACCATAATAGAATTGTATGTATTGTTAACAGAATAAACCGTTTTTTATACAATGTATTTATTAAAAAATAGCCTCATCTATATTTTGAAACAGCACAATAACAGATCCCTTTTCAGAGTTAAGTATACCAATCACCAGAATTACGTACATCTCAGAGATGGCGCTATAGGAAATTAATTTTTTTGTAAATGGTAAATAACTACAGAAAGCTTTAATACGTTAAACTAGCGGAACTGAAAACGAGTAAACTTTTGAAATACAAAGGTGGATACGAGAGAGAAATAATTTTCGTATAATGTAGAAACGAACACGTCATAAAAGAAAATCATATGTGAAATAAAAATTAGCTACAGTAAAGGAATAATTTTGAATAACGTAGAAAAGTAAGCGTGCTGAAAGAAATCATTTAATCCGTCATACTCATTAATAAATGCCGTAAATACAGAAATTTTAAATCATTACAGCAAAGAAATAGATACGAGTAAGCTTAAAGCACATTACTAAATGTTCAAGTCACAGATACTTATTTAATGTAGTTTTTAGAAACAGTAACCAGATAAAATGATACAATCGATCCTATATCGATTTTTGCAGGTTACAGTATAGCTGGAAAACTTGCTTCTATTTCTAAACTTGTTGCAATATCCGAAGCTTTACTTACAATGGTAGTCTTTTAAACACTGCACTAAATTTTTTAAGTAATCTAGAGATACTTTAATATTCGTAGAAGGCTTTTGCAACATTTTACTCAACACATTTTAAGTAAAACGTCACGCCAAATAATAACAGGTTACACATTTATAACACTGAAATATTTGTTAGTAGTGACGAAGCTTTGTGAGTTGCTTCACAACTAAAGTAGGTATCTTCGCCAATATTTAAAAGAGGATTACAAAGATGTTTTAAATAAAATCTTAAAGGTTTTGTAGCGTCTATCCTGCTTGACCACCTTGTGTCACTTAAAGGTTTAAGGTTTAAAACTGACAAACATTTTCTAATAACTTCCCATCTTTTAGTCGAAGAAGAAAAAAAAATACATATAAATGTTGTATAATACTAAAAATGTTGTATAATACTAAAAAAGTTGACGGTTTCATGTGATATTTTTGCAGCATCATTTGCAACTAGGTTTAAGCTATGAGAGAAACATGGTACAAAAAATGCTCTGGGATTAACATCGGCAATTCGTTTCTGCAAACCTGTATATTCGCGCCGTTGTCATAACCATGGCCGTGCATATTATATACGTTTAGTTTACGTTTTCAAGCAGATCAAACACAAACTGGCTTAGACCGTTCCCAGTTGAATCTGTTATAGTATAAAAAGAAATAAAACTCTCATTTACCTCAACGTTTTTAGTATTAACATTTAATGTAGCATACCTCAAAATAACACTTATTTGCTCGGTATGGCTTACATATGGTGTATAATCCAACTGAAAATATTTTGCCGCACGAATCAGGTCCAAAATATTTTCTTTTATGTGGGATTAAACTTATAAAGTCATTTTGGATTTGTTCTCCCAAATAATGTGGCATTCTCTCTTAAAGGCTTTGAGATCAGATGTTGCAATCATCTCAATAGCTTTCAAGAAATTGCCATTGTTAGGGCTAAAAAATTGTTTGGAAGAACCCTAAAAAGCTTATTATGACTAATGCTAGTTTCATGACGATGTAAATTTAAGCTTAAATCTTGCCGATCGGAGAACCCTTCGGAGAAAGAACTGTTGAGATGTTTGTCAAAGTCAAAAATTTTGCAGCAACAGCAAAACTCTGCATCTTTTGATACCGAATAAATAAGCCATTTTCGTACTTGTTCTCCATTAACAAGTTATCGGGTATAATATTTTTTGGAAAACTTTCTATCAAACTGATTGGTACTAGTAGTAAGAAAATTGTAGTTTAGAATTTGAACGGAACCCCTCTTTACATGTATTCTTGAAATTTCGATAGATATGCTTTTGAGTCAAAGTCCTGGATCATCAGAAATATCTTTCAAAGAAAGATTGGATGAGTCTGCCATAGCTTCATCTTCACTGATATTAACTAATTCATTATTGTTGTCTGAATTCGAAGAAACGTAAAGTTTCATTTCTTTTCTTGACATAACGATGTTGCAACTTCACAACCTCCTTTGTTTGATGTTGTAGCTTCATTCTCCAAGGTCTCTTCGCATTTTTTTAGGAGGAACGTATTTATTTCTTTGTTTTCGAAATTCGGCACCAGGAGGTTTTTTCCATTTTGAGGCTCCTATAAAGATGATTCATTGATTAATAGCGCTTGAAGAAGCAGATGTTATAATAATGGTGTATATTTCAATATTAAATTTGAAAAAAGTAGCTTCATTGACCTAATTGTAAATTTGTGAAGATAATACAGAAGAATATTATGAAAAATGTTTGTAAAGTATAAAAATGCATGAAAATTTTTACTACTTTTTTATTTATATAGGGGACACAGAGCAACTGTAAATTCCTTGTATAAAATATTTCGATTTAATACACATTACCTTGGTTCAATTCTTTTTTTATTGAAATATTTCTCTAATTTGAACAGTTTTCAATATATCATGTTCATGAAAATTGGTGAACATGGGTTTTTATGATTAGAAATCATAATAAGTAATCAATTTTTTACTGAAAACCATCGCCTGAACAACTAAACAAAATAAAATGAAATTCTAAAACTATGTAAAGGCGAAGTTTGTAGGGTTATACCATAAAACAATGAGCGGTGTGCCTGACGTCACCTTCTCGAGTTTATAATCTAAATTCTGAACTTCATACTATAAATAAGTAACGATTAAGACATATTAGGTACAAAATTCAAAGAATATTTATGTTCTAATAACTATTACTTGAAATAACTCCTTAACTTCAAATATGTTTATACATCTGTTCCTCCTATCAAACATGTTATATCAATACAACTTAACTAAAAACTAAAAATTCGTGTGTTCAGCAAAAATCGGACACGTTGAAGCGTTACATTACTTACCATTGACGTTGTGAATTATAGTAAACCTATAATAAAATACAAACATTGTTTTCATCTCTAAAATGTTTAGATTTATTAAATAGAGTTAACAATTAACCTCTGTGTTGCTAAATTTGTAACAATTTGTTTGGTTTTGAAGACGCCATTCATTAGGTTGTACCTTATACGTTGTCTTTTAGACACCGAATTTTTCTTGCTGTTACAGAATTAGTGGGTAGTGAAACGTGAAGAAAAATGACGTGCGGCAATACGATTTGTAACGATAATTACATTTTACATATTTTCTTTAAAAAAGGTTTTGGTAGGGTAATAAAATCATAAATTGAAAATGTCCCCAAAACACTTTTTGTGAATATCGGAAAATGTTTCTAGCAAAAAGCATAGACATAATTTTTCATGACAATTCATCAGTTGTAGATATTCATTATGAGTAGCGATGTTAAACATACACCGATGTAAACCCGTTTCAACGGCCCTACCTACTCAAGCGGTATACTTTTAGTAGCAGAGTTTCCACAGTAGGCGTCGCATAGGCTTATTAAAATAAGCATGATGCAAGCTGAACTCGCCGAAGAAAGCCGAGGGTTTTACTATAGCGTCCCCCAGGTACGCTATCTTGGAAAAGTGTAATTTGAACATATTTGCAATAATGCAAATTCAAAAACAAAACAATCGCTAAGTGATTTATCTTGACTTGACTGACAATAATGTTACTATTACTCAAATTAATTGCCTGCCTTACTTTGACTTTCCTGGCAATAATTAAAACATTAGGATTTATTCACAAGTCCGATATTTAACTACTCGAAAACCTCAAACCTGGCCAAAAGAATTGGCCGTCTAGTGGTAGGTACGTTGTGCTATTTGATTTAGATAGGCTGTATGAGATTAAGTGTTGCATCATGAGGGACAGATAAAAAACGAAATTACTCAAATTAAAATTAACAAACTTTGCGCAATGATGGTACAACCCGTTAATGTACAATTGTGGGAAAGAACCACTAATAACACCCACTTTATTTATAAATAAGTAATTACTCAAGTACATTAATAAATCAAATAACGCAAAAAAAACAATGAAAGGGTTAAATACACAACAAAACACAATTAAATCAGGTTAAAGTGAGTACAGAAATATAAAATTAAGAGAAAAATAAATAACAAGCAGTTTAGCTACACATAAACACAATAAAAAAACATGTAATCTCACCCACAATTGTGTCATAAATAAATCAGAATAAAAATTGTAATACCAAACATGTGGCCCTCTAAAACCAATCAAGGCCGGTCTTTAAGCAAATCAGCAAATAAACCAAACTACGGTACATATAAAATACAACAACAGTAAAATTACACAGGTGATAATAAGGTAAATTCAAGGACAAACAAAAAATAGGTGAGAAATTTACACATACACAATTGTTTAGTGACTAATAAAGCACAAAATACATACGTACAATTACATTTAAAGAGAAATCCGTTCGCAGACAAACAATTCTAATTACACCTCGGATTAACCAAACTGAATCAAAGACAAACAAAACTTATTAAACAAAGTGTTACAAAGGTAAGTTGTAAATAGATCATAACATCGTAACCGATATAATATATATATATATATATATCGGTTACGATGTTATGATCTATTTACAACTACTTTATATATTATATATATATATATATATATATATATATATATATATATATATATATATATATATATATAAGTTAGTGTGCGTTAAAAAAACAGCGCCCCTTTCTCAGGTTACCTCACATTCTTCTATACAAAAATAAAAACAATAAAAATAAAATTCGAGGTGTTTAATGATCATCTGCACTCGGGAGTATGTACACACTCGGCACTTGCCTATTTGTAATTATAACTAAGCTTTATTCTGTACCCGCTCGTCCACGCCCACCTCTACACACATATAAACATAAACAACAAACAACAATGCTAATTCACCCAAATACAAAAGTGAGGAGCCCTGCACTGTCTTTTATTTTAGCAGATTTCAGCTTAATGAGCCCGCGTGCGAATGAGATACATTTGCAAGGCAACACTCGATTTTCAATACGTTACATAGACTTGTAGATTTGGTTGCTGCGAGCTTAAATTACATTAAAACTACCTACTTGCGTTGAATAATATAATCCTTCAATTAACCTCTTATTCACCAATATTTAACGGGTTACGATACGCCGTTTAAACCGAAGACGATAACGATTATTTATACATATATTTACATGCACGCTTATTGCCACCCGAATATTTAGTTTAGTAAAAGAAAAAAACAAATTCGCGGTTTGAGTTTTCCAAGAAGGTATACGATCAAATATTTATGTACAGACAAGGCAGCTATTTAATCAACACCCCCATCGATCCTACTCAATTGAAACTCTAACTACAACTTCCTTTCCCTACGATTTCAAACTAACTATATTTACTCCCGAAAATCAACCCCGGTTGTTGCAGGTAATAATAAAAAAAGAAACAAGAAATTATTTTGTGGGAACATTTTTCACATTCCTAACAGAACGAAATCTTAATTTTAAAAATATGCATTCGTCCGTAACAAACCCTACGTTTAATATCAAATTTCATAGTACCAAACAAAGACGTTTTTGAATTCAGTGTGTGCTGACGTAATTAATTATTAAACTAGTGACATTTTTACATCAAGAAGGTGCGTGTAAAACTAGTCAGCAATTCGTTACACATCTGTTTCTGTCCTAACATTTGTTTTTTTAACAACCCTTATTCAAATATCAATTACGTAAAATGCAGAAAATAAAATATCCAGAAAACATTATCTACTTACGACTTAAGATATAATAAAATATATCAAACCCCATTAACTCTTCTATCGCGATAATAATTGCGATTTGAATTATAATAATCAAATTTTCGCGGTCCGCTACCTACATTACTAGGATGTAAAATGTCTGAAACGTTGCCTCAAAATTCACATTTATTCTTAAATAAACTTAAAATGAGTATTGTATATCGAGCAATTACGATAGACGTAGAAAGTGTTGGGTTAGATGTTAAAGGCCCTAAATGAAATATGTGATAGTGCGCCAATACTAAATATAACCTTAAAACTGATTTGTTTAAATTGACTAATTAACTTTATTTGAATCCAAGATAATAATAGAATTTTGTAAACTTTAAAGTTTAAAAACATTGGCAACGCCCACAAAAGTGCACAAACAACTATTAACCCTACAATCTTGATAAATGTTCCGTAGCACTTAAAAATTAAGAAAAGGTTATTAATTAAATTTGACGTCACATATGTGAGCATCTGTGAATGCTACATTCTTATTAAATCAGCTTTATTATAAACTGCTTAATATCTTTATTTATCCTAATAATCACCAATACAATACCTTGCAATTGGATCAAAGCATTGATTGATTTATTGAGCTCTTGCATTTTGCCCAAAATTGAATTCATTTAAAAATATTAAATACAAAGGTATTCTCATTATACGCAGTACTTCTTTGCTGTTGAAAATACGATTCCGATCCGGTAACAAAATGTAAATTGCAGTAAACATTCACCTTTAAGGTCGATGGCATGCACAGAAATTTTCTATGTAGCTATATAATTTAGTAGATAACTCGTCTCAATCAATGCATTTCGAGCAGTCCCACGTCTAAACATGTACAAAAATTTAAACGGCAGTCCGTGATTAATGTGTACTTTAATAATACTACATACTACTAATGAACTGTAAATTTTAAAAAGTAACATTTAGGATGAATCCTCTGAAAACATATTGCTTTGTTGTCGGTAGTCATTTCAACAAAGCCAATAATGTATCACGCTTAATACAAATATTTGAAAAAACAATACAAAGTGTGATTCACAGAATCAACAAAAGTGAATTCTCAAAACTAACATCTAACTTCCAACCTACCTATCCTAAATAACAAATAAAGTTAACAGATGACGCTTGGATGAATACGAAACCTGTTATAAAGTATATATTACATAACCATACAATCAGATCAAAAATAGGTTTTACACGTCTTATTCTCTTCACGTTCTATTTCGAAAACTCATTCCATTTATTTTTTTTACACTCTCCTATAACTTCCCAGATTATTTGAAGGAGCTGAAAATAGGTGGCAGTCGGTTAGTTATTACGCGGTAGCACTAGCTTCTTAGCCTTGTAATCGTTTACGTACGACTACCGTTTTAGGTGTTTAGACGGGACCGAATGTTTCTTCTTCCACTCATAATTTTGTTATAAAAGCTTATTTCGTTGCTTTGCACAATTTGTTCTACATTATGTAGTTAACGTTAAATTTAATTTCCCCTTTTGCTCTCATTAGGAAATTACCTGTGCCTGTGCGCATGTTAACTATTGTTGCGTTACACTTTAAATACCTTGCGGTGCGGTCTCTTTTAATAAAACGGTCGTAGGCAACACTTTTATAATATTTTATTGAAAACATACAGTTTTCAAATTTGGAATAAAAAGTACAAATAATTAAATGGATTTATAGGGGTAATTTAATTACCGATACAATAAATTTATTGGTATAGTTTTTGTTTTGTTACTACTTTCTTCATTAATTTTGTGTTTTAATAACACGAATTTTTTATTTTGTACCGTTTTTAACGTGTTTATGTACGTGTCACAAGCAATTAAATTGATGGTATCAAATATTAACGTATGTTTTTGACATCATGTATTAAATTTTGTAATAACCATGGATACTTTAATCCTCCATCTTTCCCCTTAAACCAATTATTTGTCTCCTATAGAGTTTCCTTGTTACACTCATTGGTATATTTCTAAAAAAAATCGAGACAAGCTCTGTATACGGTGCGAGTGTAAAGTCTGGAATTATCGCAATAAAATCCTCGAACACGTCAATTTTTATTTTAAGTGAGACATATTTTACTGTAATCGTCACTTAAAGATCGTCTTTTGTTTTTGCGTTATGACGTAAGCGATAATTTGTTTAAATGGAAACCCTAGTGTTTTATGATGAATTTGGAAAGAGCATGAACTTCTAAGACCAAATATGCTAAAAAAGTGTGGTACTGTATTTTTAAACTTCCGAGATAATTGCCGTTAAAGTTTTAAAACCAAAATCTAATAACAATCAAAAGTTCCAAGTTTTAATTAAAAAATCAAGTAGTCAAGTAACAATTGACAGCGTTAAAATTATGACAGTTCTTTATCAGTTTGTTTATCTGTTTCTATTGTGGGCTTTTTTACGTAATTCAGTAAATAATGGTGCGATATTTGACTGAAAAAGAGCGAATTCAAATTTTAATATTTAGGGGATGTGGCGACCGTACTAGAACACAACAAGAGGTTTGTGAGATATTTAATAACAAGTATCCTGATAAAGAACCTATCACAAGAGCGACAGTTTCCGAAATAGAAAGAAAGTTTTCTGAACTCGGACGTGTGAGAGATCACCATAGGGGTGGTCGTCCAACAACCGAATAAGGTAACGAATTAGATATTCTGTTGTCTCTACAAGAAAATCCTCATGGAACTACAAGGAACTATCCGCAAATAATGACATTTCTCAAAGGTCAGTTATAAAGATTTTAAAGAAACATAAATGGCATTCTTACAAAGTTGAATTAGTGCAAAAGCTTAACGGAGATGATCGTGAACGCAGAACAGAGTTTTGTGAGGTAATAATGGAACGGTGCAATATCGATGGCGACATTTCAAACCGCATCATTTTTTTGATTAAGCAACATTTCACCTTAATGGAACAGTGAATCGTCATAACTATCGATATTGGGCACCTGAAAATCCGCGCTGGATGAACGAGACGCACATGCAGTTTCCTCAAAAACTCAACGTTTGGGCAGGAATTGTAGGGGATAGACCATTTTTATCGAGGATTCATTGACAAGTGAAAAGTATTTGAATTTCTTAATAAACGATTTAATTCCTGCCCTTACGGTGCTTTATCCGAACAGTGAAGATCCGGATCTACCAAGCGATACATTATGGTTTCAGCAAGATGGTGCTCCGGCATATTTTGCTATTGGTGTTAGGAATCATTTAAAGCAATTTTTTCCTGGTAGATGGATAGACAGAAGGGGGACTGTTGAGTGGCCTCCGAGATCACCCGACCTAACTCCGATGGATTCTTTTTATGGGGCTATCTAAAGAGTAAGGTTTACATAAACCGCCCACAGACAGTAGAAGAGCTACCCGAGACTTTGCGTAAAGTTCGTGACGAATTTCAGTACAGACTCTGGTACTGTCTTGCATAAAATGGTGGTCAGTTCGAACGTTTAATTTAATTGTTTTTCTTTACTTTGTTATTTCTTGTTTCTTTTGTATTTCATAATAATTTCAATACATTATACGCAATGAAAAAGTAAATAAGCTATCAAATCATTGACCTATTTGACGTGTTCTCAATTTTTCATTACTATTATTTGCAATATCTTCCAAACTGAAAAATACAGTATCACACTTTTTTAGCATATTTGGTCTAATAATTTCATGCTTTTTCCAAATAGTCATAACTCAAAAATAAAAGACGATCTTTAAGTGACGATTACAGTAAAATATGTCTATTTAAGATAAAAATTGACGTGTGCAAGGATTTTTTTCAAAAACGTTTAATAAAAGATTTATTGCGATAGTTCCAGACTTTACACTCGCACTGTATGTTAATATTAATGTTCCTTAACAATATTTTTATTCTAAGTGACAGATTTTAAGTCGCAGTCAACATTTTTATTTGTTATAATACATTAGTTTACTTGAAAGCCTTTTATCAGTACAAAGAATTATAAACAATAATTGATTCGATATTCTGTAAGATAACAATAAATAATTTATTCTATTACACCAAAGATGACGATTTATGGACGACTCTCATTTCGTCAGTGGAACATCATTTAGTTTTAAAATAAACTGTAATGGTTTGTTCCCAATATAAAGTTGTGCTTTAGAATACGTTCCAGTAGCATGTATATAAAAGTGTAGAATTCACAAAATACATCTTATAACGTTGGTTGTTCAAGTGTTACTGGTACCTTTACACATCCGAGATGAACATCATATAACTAAAAATATTTCCGTTTCTTGCATAGTCAATAAGCATTTACAGAAGATGATGGACTAATGTGGTGTGTCGTTTCAAAGAAGCCTTATGTTTGCATTGATAGGGACAAACATGACAGTAAAATTGAGGATCTTTTCCACATTCAAATTTCATATGTCTCCAAAGTGAACGGTGAGATTTGTAGAGTTTTAAACAGTTCTGGCATTGAACACCTAAAAATTTTAGACGTTAGTACAGAAGAACTACTTTTCTCGAAATAACAACAATAAAAGACAATAAAAATGTCTACAGTAATATATTTAGCATAACTTTATGAAGTTGCAAAATTATATTATAATAAAAAAAACAGTAACACTTTGCTTATTGTTTATGTAAACTTTGTTGTGTATGGTTCTTCCACATATGCGTGGTTAAGTTTGATTTCTGATGACATCTCTTGTTACATATATAGCAAGCAAATTGTGGCTCCTTTCCACATTCGTAACGTTGATGACTATTCAGGTAACTTCTTCTTTTGTACCATCGACCGCATTTAGAACAAACAAATTTTTTGTCTAAAAATAAAAAAAAGTTAAAGTTTGCCATTGTTTATTAGTTAGTTTAGCATACACATCCCATTCTTAATTATTATTAGTTATCAAATAGAAGTGCAATTGCGGCGTTCTAATAAAGTACTACATAGAAAACCTTATATGTTTTTAATGTACATACCGGAGTCCGCCATTTTTTTTCAAGAATAGAACGGGGCAAAAAAATTATTATGTCCGTAAAATAAACATCTGGTGTCGTCAAGTTAGGCTTAAATACAGATCATACCTATTCATCATTAACTTACCTGAATTCTATAAAACTCAAATTTTAAGTTAACAATCTAAAGTAGAAATAATATTAAAAACTTGTTGTTTTTGGAGCATTACGTTTCAAATTCGACGTAAGGGGATAGAACTCTAAGGGTGTGATCAGCAGGAGGCTGAAAAAGGTATGTTCAGGTATTTTTGTACATGTTTTGTACTAGTGCATCTCCTTTCGTTAGCGTACTTTTATCCAATTAAAGAAAGAGAGGCGTCCAAAAATTTTATATTATATTATAATTATATATAGTTATTTGTAACACTGGGCCAGAAACGATCATTTCGCAGTTGTAAGTTTCTGCTAACGCCTCCGCCCGAAACTCTGCTGATATTCGCACAAATATTAGTCCTATTATAGAGAGAAAAAAGGTGTATGTTCGAAACGCCGACATCAATTTATCATTTATGGGAGACATAGTGTAAAGATCATAAGACTAAACCTTATGGTCAAATTCGCCTATAATTTTTGCGATTTAATGTTTATTTTAAATTCAACTATTCCTTCTGCTTAGGTTGATACTTATGGTAAAGCTTTAATAAAAATTAATAGCTACTAAAAGGATGATTATTAATAATGCACATTTGTTTTATTTACTCAAACCGTCTAATCCTTAACCCTAGTTTCGGAAACAACCTTTACTAATAACTTGCCTTTCGAGTATTTACTGCAGCCTCGGTTGATTGGCCTATCTCCGCAGTTTTTGTTTTTGTAGCGCGACGTTTCGGAAGCGGAAACTTTCGATACCAGACTTGGTCCTTAAAAGGATTGTTTCCGCACTTGAGTTGAATCCATTCTTACTCTGAATTTTTCCAAGATACTTGACTACCCTCGGATTCGAACTAGGGATCTTTCGGTTACAAGTCTGACACCTTTGCCCCTGAGTCACTGGGTAATCCAAGATATAAACCTTTAGAAGTTCACTAGAACGGCGGTTGTGCAACTTTGTTCGCCTTTGCAGATGTTGTTCTTATGTTGTTGATTTCTAACTTTGAGTGGTCTACTGCTCTCTCCTATGTATCATTTGACGTATTTCATAGTAGGTTGTATACATTATTCTAGGAATTCTAGTCTTCATTGTGCGTTAGTATTTCTCAGCGAATCTTGTATTTGCAGACTATCCTTCGTATCTAGTCCGAGGTACCTGGTATTACCGCTGTGTATTTTTTGGTTACCCTTTCCCTATTTCAGCTTTACACTTCTCAGTTTTTCTCGATAAGGAGGTGATGATACCTAGCAAATAGTGTACTAAAGGGTGCCAAGGAGAACTTCTCGAGCTCACAATTATAACTATAGCCAAGAATACGCAGCACTTAGTGGAAACGGAAACACAAAGAAATACTGTTAAGCTTCGACATCTTGAGCCTATTCACCATTGTATCCACCTACAAGGCACTATCATAAGGAACAACCAGGAAATGAATAAAACGTTAGACGAATGCATGCATCTCTCGGAAACAATAGTGGAACTTCTGCATTAAAACAATATACAAAGTAGAAAAGAAATTCTACCAACAAGAGTTCGGGATAGCGATCGGTTCCCCGCTATAGTGAGAAATAGATACATGGAAGAATAACCGATACATTAATTCACGAAAAACCAAGGATATGACGTAGATATGTGGACGATACCTTCGTAGTTTGGTAATATGCAATATGCTCCAAACAAGAGCAGCATAAAAAGAAAAAGGAAATATCACTAATACACAAAGAAAATAACTACCCCGAATTAACACCCAACCTAAGCAGGGAAATCCAAAAACAAGAACCTAAATACACAGCGGAAATACCATTTATACCAGGTTCTTCAGATAAAACACGAAGGATAGGCAGCAAATACAAGATAAGCACCAAACCACTCAACGAAGTCCAGAATTCCAAGAATTTTGTATACAAACTACCATGAGAATGCGGTAGATCACACATAGAAGAAACCAGTAAACCTCTAAAAGTTAGCATTCAGAAACATAAGAACAACATCCGCAAAGGCGAAACAGAAAAAGTCAGAATCCACGAACGAAAACCACCGAATCCAATGGTATAATATACAAATAGCGGCAAAAGACGAGAAAACAATACGCTGATAAATCAAAGAGGGCACTTACATAGCACTGGCATAAAATCCTATAAGCCAAGATGGTGTAGAAATTATACCGAAATGGAACTGAATAATACGCGAAGAGCTTAGACAAAAAACACCTGCGCTATAGATTACTGTGCCACATGCGCAATCAATCACTGCGCAACAACGATCATATACGTGTGTATATATATATATATATATATATATATATATATATATATATATATATATATATAGGCATAGACGGTATCTTTCCGAGCTCTGTACAGCAACAGGTCTCTACTGAGCCCGACCCCCCGCGCTAATATACAGAAAGTTGTGTCGCCAAATTTTATACACATAATACATTATCCGTTCGTTGTGAATCCGGGCAGCGTTTTCGATCTTTTCTAGCTATTTTACATAGATATGCACTTATTATTCCCTCCTTTTCCTTATTTTCCATTATATTTTGGCGAATTACACTTTTGTTATGCATTGACAAGGTCATTTAATTTGTGGAGCTTTATTTGTGATTTTAACAGATTGTTATGATTAGATAACTATCAATCGATTAATAGTTAATTTTGTAATTGAAAAAGGCATGAGCAATCGATATATAATGTTCATGGGTCAAATTCTAATTAATTAGTACAGTGTATGTTGTTTTAATGCACAAGTTCCACTATTGTGTTTCCGAGAGATGTGTGCATTCATCTAACGTTTCATTCATTTCCTGTCTGTTCCTTATGATAGTGCCTTGTAGGTGGATACAATAGTGAATAGGCTCAAGATGTCGAAGCTTACCAGTATGCTGCGTATTCTTGGCTATAGTATAACTATAGCCAAGAATACGAATTGTGAGCTCGAGAAGTTCTCCTTGGCATAATAAAAATTTGAGCCATGAACATTAAATATCGTTTATGGATTGTGTATACAAGTATTATTCAGATAACGCACAATTTTTAGCACCGAAAGGTTTTGAGCATCAGTCTCCTCAAAATTTCGATCAACATAGAAATGTAAGGACTGTTAGTTCATGTCTAGTCTAGAACATTTAAGGTCACCTAAAGACGTTTCAAATATATGACATTTTGTAGATTAGGTCAACCAGAGAAGTCTGCGGTAGCTGACCATGTCTTAAATAATTTGAATCATGCCATTCGATTTGACAATATGGAAATATTGTCAAGACATTATGTTCGTTTACATCGTGAAGCTATTGAGATATATAAACACCCTAATAATTTTAATAGACAAGAAGAAAATCTCCCTTCAAATAGGTTTTGGCTTCTTATAATTTAAAAAAGGACATGATGATACGTATTGATTTTAATTTTATTTTTAGCTTTTGGTATGTCTAGGTTTTGTGCTGTTTTTTCCTAGACTTTGAAGTAAATGATTTACAAATTATATCTTGAATTCCCACAGCACTATAATTCAACGTAGGTTGAAATTAAAATTAAAAATTACATAAAACGTTCTGCATTATGCTTTTCATTGTTAAATAGCACTTACGCTATTTCTTTGTTAGATTTAACTGGATTATTTTAATCGATGCCAAGTTTGTATTTGTAAAAACTTCGAACAATTTGAAATTGAAGTTTTTCACAAATTTACACTTACATCATATTTTGGTTAAATTTTGTTAAATTTGTTTTTTGGTTGACATTTTTCATATTTAGCCTTCGACCGTTAAAGGGTGTTCTGAATTGTCATCTTCAAGACGGTTTAACAACATTTAATTTTTTAATGATCTAGTTATTCTTTACTAAAATTGTATTGTATAGTAGGCTTTATACGTTTTCCAAACTGTTACATTAAAAGCAGACTTATGTTTATGTCTTAATTTTTCAAGTTTCACAAAAAAAAAGTTAAAAAATATATAATGAAACATTGTTTATTGTATTCTGGAAGGAACTAGGTTGTAGTTAAAGACTTCGTTTATAACTTATATAAAAATATGTAAAGGTTAGAAATACAATTTTTGAATACAGTAACTTAATGATTTGTTATGCGAGAAGCACCACATTTAAGGCATAAACGTACCTGTACGTCACCTAAGCGTTGTCAATATTTTAAAGATGCGTTGGCAAACAGAGTATTTGGCGCATGTTTTTCAATTAACAAGTGATCCAAACGTTACCGCATGCTGCGCCACACAACGTACCGTTCATGAAGATCGAGATTTTGTATATAGAAGCGACGTCTGAAGCGGCCACCTCAGAACTATTCTGTATATAGTGGTGGTATAAACGGACATTATGAAGTCCGATCAAATGTTCGCAGTTTTGATGCCCATAAAATCATATTTTGATGATATATACATCGGTATGTTGTCGAGTCCGGGGTCAGACTCAAGACCGTATGGTTTATAAATGCTACGGGCTCAGCAATAACAGTATATATATATATATATATATATATATATATATATATATATATATATATATATATTACACTGATTTTCATGTACACAATACAAGGAAAAAGAATGACTATCGTAATCCTGTCAATAAAACCAATATGACTGCAAAAGCTCCTTCCTCGTTTGGTGTAAAGCTTTACAATTATTTGCCGCAATCCTTAAAGCAATGTGGCTCTCTCATGCAATTTAAGGGTAATATAAAGTCACTTTTAATGCAACATTGCATATATAATGTGGAGGAATTTTTTACTGCTGCAAAAACAAAAACAATAACCTCTAGTCCTAGTTGCCACATTATTTGAATTATTTTGTTTTATACACATTGTATTTATGTTTATATTTATTTATTAATATTTATTTTCCTATATTATCTATTATTGTAGTACATTGTCTGTATATACTTAGATGTTAACTAATGACCTTACTTAAGTTTAATTTTATTTATAGTACGTGTATTTTGACTTAATCTATTCCACTTTTGTGGTCTAACGATTGAATAAATATTATTATTATTTATATAAATTATGAATTATTAAAACTTTTAATGTACACACAGTAAAAGAGTGCCTCGAGTGGGACTTGAACCCACCCATGACCACTCGATTTAATTCTAAAGTGTATGTACTAGTTCGATGTTACATACTTCTTATATATTCTTATCTAACTAGTCACTTTTGTGTTTAATTGTGTGTACACTAAAAGTTTTAATAATTCATATACTGTTATGACTTTGTCATCATAAAAAAATTACCTTCACTATTTAATTTATATATGCAGGGTATCTGTGTATTATACCGACAAAGCTTAACTGTAGATTCAGGGATAAAATAAAGACGATTTAGCGAAAAAAGTTTTTACTTTTCGAGATATAAGCGATCAAAGTTACCATAAAATAATGGTTTTTGGTAACCATTTAGCAACGATGTAATGAAACTGAATAAAATTTGGTACAGTTTCTTACTCGGTAAAGCTGCTCCTTTCAGCAAAACATGGCCGACTTTAGGTCATCGTCTCCTAGATTTTTACAACTATGACGTCATAGTATCATTCAGAACTTTTCCTATCGACACAATCATAACAATCGAAAGGTGCCATTTAGTAGAACATTTTGCAAATTTTCGCTAAAGTTAGCCATTTTTGAGAAAAAAATGTTTTGTGAAACCCTGCAAATCATTAAATCGGAATGGCTATTAGAGCAATGTTTCGTTATTTCGGAAGAATTCCCATTTTTAATTAAAAAAAATTGTTAAATTTTGGTAAGTTTGTCGTAAAAATCTGAAGTATCATTGCAAAAAGGCTAAAAACCACTGTAGTAGTTAACACATAAAGGTTTAAATTTTATTTAATTAATTCAGCTGACGAAACTTACGGTACATAGTACATAAGCGGCTTAAAATCAAAGTATGTAATTAAGAAGAAAAATAACAACTGTTCTAGATAATAGAAAAATAAATCTTTATTTCAACAAATGTTCGAAATGTTTACCGATACAAGCCTGAGCTCGTCGTAGCAAACTTGTGCGAACAGTACGTAGTATTGCAGTATATTGCGGAATTTCTTCTGAAACAGCTACTATTCTTTGCTATAAATCCACGCGGTCTCAAACAGGATTGACGTAAACTTTTTCTTTTAAAACTCCCCATAGATAAAAGTCCATTGGGGTGAGGTCAGGAGACCTGGGTGGCTACTTTATTGGTGCATCAGCTCCTCTACCGATCACCTATCACGATATATAGCATTTAAGTATTCTCGCATAGGGAGGGAAAAATGTGGCGGTGGTCCATCATGCATAAAAATTAGATCGCGGCGTAATTCTAACGGTACATTCTCAAGTAATGTTGGCACTTCGTCTCGGATAAATTCTAAATAAGATTGACCATTTAATCTTTGTGGCAGAACAAAAGGGCCTAATAAAAAATTTCCAACGATTACAGCCCATACATTAATAGTAAACTGGAGTTGAAAGGAATTTGGTCGAATTATTCTAGGATTTTCATCACTCCATTCGTGAAGATTATGAAAGTTGAAAATTCCATTTCATGTAAAGCACGATTCATCTGTAAACAAAATTTTATCAAAAAACCTATTATCGCCAATAAAACCATTCATAATCCACTCTACGCGTAACGCAGGATCCCCATCTTGCAATTCTTGGACACGTTGAAGATGATAAGGCCGCAGAACTTGTTCTTTGAATGTCCGAAGAACAGTATCCTTTGGTGTGTCAAATAGTCTTCTCAAGCTTTCTCTTGTATTCCATTTTTACGAATGGTAACTAGAGTATTCGAAACAAATAACAAGGAAAACGAAATTTAGACGTGAAACGTTCCGTATGCGTACTTGTAGTAACAAAACAATTAAACTGATAGATTAGGCAAAACATTAGATATCACATGAGGAAAGCCACTTTCGATCTTGGTTTTAAAAAAATGCGTGAACGTATGCATTCTTTGCAAAGGCGAGCATTTATTTAAATACACACTAGATCTTTTGTTTGACATGAAATACTTTCTTCCACATTGCTACAGTGATGAAAGTATTATTCAATAACAAAACTTTAAAATGATTATTCTCAGCGACAAATCTACCAAAATTTAACTATTTTTGTAATTAAAAATGGGAATTATGACGAAATAACGAAACATTGCTCTAATAGCCATTCTGATTTAACGATTTGCTGGATTTCACAAAACAGTGTTTTTTCTCAAACATGATTAACTTTAGCGAAAATTTGCAAAGGGGATTTTCCCTTGAAAAATTAATGTTCTATGAAGTGACAGCTTTCAATTGTTACGATTGTGTCGATAAGAAAAGTTCGGAATGATACCATGATGTCATAATCGTAAAAATCTAGGAGGCCATGACCTATATTCGGCTATATTTTGCCAAGTCTTAATCGAGTAAGAAATTGAACCAAATTTTATTAAGTTTCATTACGGCGTTGCAAAATGGTTAGCAAAAAACCATTATTTTATGCTAACTTTGATCGCTTATATCTCGAAAAGTAAAAACGTTTTACTAAACTTTTCGCTAAATCGTCTTTATTTTATCCCCGGAATCTACAGTTAAGCGCTGTCGGTGTAATATACAGACACCCTGTATATATATATATATATATATATATATATATATATATATATATAATACATACATACACACACACGGTGTCCACAAATCCTTTTTACAAAAGAAAACTACAGATTTTAGAGCTGATTTTATGTCGATTTAATGTAAATTAAGTTAATACAAAAATACTTCCTAAGAGAGCTGGAGCTCTTGGAAGATGGCGCCCTAACATCGGATAGCGTTCTGTAAATTCATTTAGTGGAATATGTCCAATCGTATGGCATGAATATGATTTTTTAGTTGTACTCATAAGCGGCTCATTTGGGCGGTGCATTGGACATTATTATTCATAAGTTTTTTGTTTTTCAAAATTTCGCAATTTTAAGATCAAATTTAAAAAATTTCGATTTTTTCATAAAAGAATGATACTCTTGTCTGAAGTCGTTACGACGCACCTTTTTCAAAATAAATCGATTTGAACTTTTCATGTGTCAATCATACTTTTATAAAATTAGCTAACGAATTGACTATGGAAAATAAACAAAATAACAATTGCGTGAACGTGAAACTGCTCTCATGTCATAAATTAATTTTGCTTTAGAAAGTAAGAAATAAACTCGGGTAAAAAATAATCGTTTTTAATACAAAAAAATGTTGCTGACACAATTAATAATTAAAAAAATACAAAATGACAACTGAAAGCATGAAACACAAAACTGAATCTACAAACGATGCTCCACGTCGACCATCCGTTTCTATGCACAAATTTATTCGTTTATGTAAAGATTGCCGAATTTTTGCAAAATTCGTCGCAGGCATCCTGAATTCTTCTTCAAAGCTGATCGCGTGTTTCTATTTGTTGGGAATAAACCATTGATTTTAGATATCCCCAAACAGATGGTATAAAATCGGAAGGATTTTAATCTAAAGACCTTGCTGGCCAAGCAATCGGACCGCCTCTTCCGATCCATCGCTCTCGGTAATTGTTATCTAAAAAAGTACGAACAGTTCTGCTATAGTGAGCCGGACAACCATCATGTAAAAACCACAAGTTCCGCCGAATATTCAGATTAACATCATCTAATAAATCCGGTAAAGTATTTTGTAGAAATTTGAGATATTTTCAGAAATATATTAATCCTAAACCTTTCCTGATGTTTACTTTCCCTTATCGCATGAGGGTTTTCATCAACATGGAGTAATAGTGTGCATTGTGCATATTAAAAATTCCATCTTTTGTAAAAGCGGCTTCACCAGAAAACAAAATATTACAAAAAAATCTTGGTCTTGATTCTCTTTATTTTGCATCCAATTGGAATAATCAACACGAGCAGGAAAATGACCAGCTTGCAGGGCCTGGACTTTTTTGAAATGAAAAGAATACAAGCCTTCCTTATGTGGAATGTTCCACATAGAAGATTTTGACACATTGGGATACATTGCAGCCAACCTTCTTACGCTCATTTCGGGATTGTACTCAATTTCGATTAAAATATCATCCGGATATTTTTCCTTTACATCAGCATGTCTTCGCGTTTCATTATTTTTAGGAATTACCGATCCTGCTTCCCTAATTCTTTGATGAAGAAGCGTAAATGATTTAGGAGCAGGATGTCGTCTACCTTGAAATTTATCTGCATATCTACGTGTTGCTCTACGAGCGTTGCATTGCATTTCACCGTACACTAAATGCATATCGGCATATTCTTCGTTACTAAACGAAACCATTCTAACAATATTCAATTTTTCTATTTACGGTAATGTAAGTATTATCTGTAATACTAGTTATATTGACGTTCACGCAATTGTTATTTTGTTTATTTTCCATAGCCATCTTTCATAATTGTAAATGAATTCGTTAGTTAATTTTATAAAAGTATGGTTAACACATGAAAGGTTCAAATCGATTTATTTCGAAAACGGTGCGTCGTAGCGACTTCAGACAAGTATATCATTCTTTTATGAAAAAATCGAATTTTTTTAAATCTGATGTTAAAATTGCGAAATTTTGAAAAACAAAAAACTTATGAATAACAATGTCCAATGCCCCGCCCAAACGAGCCGCTTATGAGTACAACTAAGAAATCATATTCACGCCATACGATTCGGCATATTCCACTAAATAAATGTACAGAACGCTATCATTTAAAAGGAAACCATTTTGAAGATATTTGATTAAACCGATGTTAGGGCGCCATCTTCCAAGAGCTCTAGCTCTCTTAGGAAATATTTTTGTATTAAGGTAATGTACGTTAAATCGGCATAAAATCTGCAGTTTTATTTTGTGAAAAGAGTTTGTGGACACCCTGTATATATATATATATATATATATATATATATATATATATATATATATATATATATATATATATATACTAAATATTGGAATATTCAATGGCTCATCGTTTACGGTGTCAGACTAGTCAGTGAAGGTACCAAGTTCGAATCGGGAGTAGTCATGTGCTTGAGAGGAGAAAAAGTGTGGAAATAGGAAACTCCGCTCTTTCAGCAACGGTTTCACGTTTATCTATCCGGTGCTAAATGTATTAATTCATTTATTAAGTACTATTACTCACTTTGCACAATCAAACCAATCAAAATAATACGAATGACCAGTTAATTATTTTTTTAAATTATAATTCTCCTCATACTTAAAAACAATATATTCGATAAACGCATACACATAAATTACAGGCATTACTTATTGCATAATACTAACGATACGCTAATAAGGTAAATATACTTAGTACACTACAACCTTTAACGTTGCATAGATAACTTTGCAGAAAATAACAAACTACGTGATTGGTACTTTAGTAAATAGTGCTCATACTGTCTAATTGTACGTTCTCACAGAAAGGCACTTTAAACGCTAATTTCAAAATTAATCACGCATCAAAGAAAACTAAAAGCAGTAATACCTAAGTACACTAATAAAGCAAAAATAATATAAATGGAACATGAAGTAATAACTATAACTAATAAACTAATAAACAAGTATTCTTAAAAACAGGAAATAATAACTATAACTAATAAACTAGGTACTAACATTCGACCAAAGCTACTCGTGAGAGTCAACTTTATACTTGAATTTTTTCAGTTTATCATTATCCAGATGTCTCAGTTTTAAATGTTGTTCTAGGACATACTTTCTTTTACACTGATACGTACATATTGAGCAGACAAAATCCTTTTCTTTTCCACAATCTTGACGTAAATGAGATTTTAAGCTCGAAATGTTTTTGTATCGTCTGTTGCAGTTTGGACAAAACACATAAGTTGATATCAGATCTGAAAAAATATACTTCAGTAGTAAAATAATAAACGATCGAGAAACACATAGACACATGATTCTTCATCATTTTAATACTAATAATCATTTTCGCTTATAATTTTATTTTATTTTATTTTTCTTTTACATTAGTAATCACAGTGGTACATTGCGTTAACTTGTAAACAGCGTTGAATGTTTCCGATACATATGGCCACGAAGGGATGATTTTTGTTTAGCCTTATAAAGACAATATGTACAATGAAATTTTGGTTCCACACCACACTCATAGGATAAATGTCGTATTAAATTGTGCTTATGCTTATAAAGTTTTGAACAGTTGATACATACAAAAGCTTTATCTTCATTCGACGCCAAATCTAAAAAAAAGTTTCATTAATAATAGTAGTAATAATAATTATTGTACTACACACAACAATTACTTGTAAACCCAAAAATTGTATATAATCACACTGAAATTGAGATTTAAAACGATTATCGTTGAAAGAAAAATGCGGAAAATGTCAATGTGGGTGTGAATTAGAGTTACTTTCAGTGCGCGTAGGCGTGCGAACGCGCGTGGGTAAGTGCGAGAGAGCAAGGATACTCTTCCACTCAACCCACAAACAACCATAAAAGTATTCACGGAGCCCTGCTGAGTTCGGGTATAAAACACTACAAACATGCATCCGTTTCTTCTACATTTACGTTTCCTGCATTAATCGTATATGAGGAAAGTAAGCTGGATAGTTGACATTTATTGATAAACTTATTTAAATTCCAATGTAAGTTTATATTTATTCACTAGACAATTTTGTAACAATAAATAGTAAAATTACTCAAAGCTTTCATTGTGCTTTCTTATCAAATGTAACTTTAAGTTGTACTTCCTGTGACATTTATATTGGCAAGAACTATATGGACACGCAACAGATGGCTCTTGACCACATTCTCGTTGATGGCGAAGCATATCGTGCCGGTGTTTATATTTTTTAAAACATGTATCACATCGTTTACTATCTTGCCGATACTCACTACCTAGAAAACGAATAATTAAAATCATTGCATATAAGATATAAAAAATTTAAAAAAATAAAAGTTTTTCATTTGACAATTATTATAAACAGAGATTACTTCTTCTCAATATTTTTTATACAAAATGTATGGTATCCAAAATGAACATAGCTCGATGTGGGTTAAAAGTCACTATTACAGTAAAGCACTGTGTGCATGAGTAGTGGACATTGAGTACAATTAATACCGGATGCGCTGAGTAGTCTCTTGAAGGACAAGTCAACGTCACAGACACACATCTATCTTACCAATACGAATCTATAAGACAATATAAGCAAATAACACACAGTGCTGTTAAACTAAATTGTATTCGTTATCAAAGAAAGTATAGAAGTATTTGAAGTTCACCTCAAAAAGAAAAAAAGTATATTATATATTCGCAGTATTTACATATACTTACAATTGAAATTAGTTATAAAGAGGATTTCACCGAAATAAGTATTCTGTGTAAATTAAGAATATTGGTAAATAAATAAATTAAACACCTTAGAAAGTACTAGCGTATCTTAAAGACACATATTTATAAACCTCTAGTGTATAATTCTTTCCACAAATGTAAAAATCTGCAAGTAATTATTTTGTTCCGAAACATAAAATAAAAATAAAAGTAATCGTAATTGATTAAATAATCTAATGCTTTTGGTTTTGAAAGCCAATTTCTTGTTTCCAAAGCGATTTTATGTTTAGTTCTCAGTTATCATTTACAGTTTTCTAAATGACGGATGCTTAAGAAGATAGGAAAAATTAACAATGTTGTAGACAAATACATGACTAGAGAGCGGATTTTATGCACTATAAAATGCCGAAACATGTGCATATATATGCACTTAAAAACCTTAAAATATGCATCAAAAATGCATTATTAATTCAAAATATGCAAAATATGCATAAATATTGAATCTTCTATTTACCTGTGTTAATTCCAAATTATAACATTAATATATAAAAAAAGGATATATGATTGTAATTTTTTAATAGGAAAAAGATAAAGTGCGTACAAACTTATTATTTTAACATTCAAAATTATGTGTTATTTAAAAACTACATATTTACTTATACACTATACGTTTATAAAAACTGCACCCTGTCTTTACTACTTACAAAGCAATTATTATTTTAACATTATTTTAAAATTGTGTTATTTAAAAATTACATATTTACTTATACGCTATAGATTTATAAAGATTACACCCTCTCATTACTATTTGCAAAACAATTTATAACTAAATATTTTTCAAAGTTTTCGGGCAGAAAATTTTGGCGTCTGTCCGATAGTATGTTTTTGTACAAAGAAAAACTTCTTTCTACATCCACAGAAGTTATGGGTGCATATTTTAATGCGGCTAATATGGCCAAATCTAAATTTATAACAAAATCATCGGAATTTTCCTCAAGTTTCAGAACTTTATTATTAACTTTTAGTACCAACTGATATCCACTGTTTTTTTGTAAAATTTCATTTAATTTATTAGAAATAGTTTTACCAATATTTCCTGAAACAGCAGAAATCAGCTGTTGAAATTTATTAATTATTTGCATAGATTCATTTAATGACAATGCTTCCGTTTCTAATTTAGCAATGGTTGAACTTACACAATAGTAATTTGCTTTTATAAATGCCAGCTTATTGCGCAATTGTGTTTTCTTTAAAATGGATTGTGCTTTTTGAACGTAAGTACTTGAATTATCAGAAATTTCTAAAACTAACTCCTTTATTTTTTCCAAATGATCTGCATAAAAAAGAGCTGCATTTAACCAAGTACCCCAACGGGTAATCACAGGCTCTGGTGGTAGAGGAATATTAGGTAACTTTTCTTTGTACAATTGAATTCGTAACGGAGCTTTTAAAACACTTTCTTTATACTACTTATTAAACTATTTACTAATGGAAATTAATTACGAATTGTTTCTGCTACTCTATTAATACCATGTGCGAGACATGTTACATGTATTAAATTTTCATAAAATAATTTTAATTGCTGTCCAGCTTTTAGCATATACGGTGCTGCATCAGACAGCATTAAAACTATTTTATCTGTTGCAACAATATCAGGAATAAAAATTGCATGAAAGCTTCGTTTATAAAGCGAACTATTGTTGCATGATTGGTTTTCTCAAGAACTTTGGAAGCGATTAAATATGATATACTAGACTGCGCCTCACTTAAATAACCAATCATTAAATTTGCAACATATCGCCCGCAACAATCTGTAGTTTCATCTACTATAAAATAAAGATATTTATTTTTGTAATTTTCTTTATATGCCCCATAGTTTCAAGATATAAATCATTAATATACCTTTTTCGAGGCGTGCTTTCATCTGGCACTTGCTTTTACTAATTTTTCTAAAAATGACCTAAAACTAGGATTTTGCAATTTCTTTAATGGAATATTGGCTCTAACAAGTGCACTACACAATTCGAAATTAAATTCCTCTTGTGCATTTCTTTTGGCCGTTTCTTGAAACAACGACTGGCGCAAAGGTGTCTGACAAACTTTTGTTTTCTTAAATGTTTCTAATTTTCTTTTATGAAGAGAGGTTTCAATGTGCTGTGTAACTTGAGATTTCCTTTCGCACATGATCTAAAGAAAAATTAATTTTAAAAATAAGTATCTAGTTGCGTTTAAAAACTGATAAAACGGTGAATTCAATAACCTACATAAATTAATAAGGGTTTAATTTCCGAAATCAATTAAAAATATGTAATGGTACTTACTATTTTTGCACAGGCTATGCAAAATACTTTTTCATCATCCAGACGTAGCTCGGATATATTTTTTATCCATACTTGAACTAAACTATTTTTAACTTTCGGCATCTTGAAGTTCACTTAACAAAGCCGTACCATTCAGTTACGTCTTCGCCCAAAGAATGTTTAAAATTTTGCATTTTGTCCATTACTCTCAAATTATTTTCAAGAAGGATTAACTAACTAAACACTTACCTTGAAAAAGTCCAAATAACTTTAACCCTTGATTGAGGGAATTCCCTCAATCAATGCTTTAACTATCTACTTAGGTACCATTGGAATTTTCAAATACTACGAAATAGCGGCATTGAAACTTCATAATCCGGAAGTATTAACGTTGTACTTAACTGCAGGTAATAATCTTTCTTTAAACCTGTCTTATTCACATAAAAATACATTTCTTAGTTAGACACAATAACAAAATTTAAAATAAGTTAAATAATGCATTTTAAAGCGTGTTTGGAAGATATAGAAACAATGCGAAATATATGTTAATTATGAATAAAAAGGCGAAATATGCAAAATATGCAAAAATTAATTAATGTCAAATGATTGCATTTAGTGCAATTCGTCTAAAAACAAAACGATATTCTTCAACTATAAAAAATAAGCGATATGCATTTTGCATAAAATCCTCACTCTATACATGACCTATCATTTGTGAAAGAAATGTTTGTATAAATCCAATAAATGTACAATTAAGGACTCCATTAATATTTGGGTCTCACAAACTGTGATGCGGTCAATTATACAAAAATTTCAAAAGCTTCATCGCCGAGGTGGCCATGTTAATCCAAAAAAATGCGGGACCGTTATCATTCTTTCACAGTAAAGTGATTATGTCGATGATTCAAAATTGTTAAATGAGTACAAAGTACGTCTACGTTTAACAATTAAAATTACCTTCAACATCTTTTAAAGTGGGGAAAAATTGTTTAAATCCTATTATGATAATGTCAGTAAATGTTAGTAGATACGAGTACTGTGTTATGTATAGCAGAATAAAATGGTTTGGTTCAAATATAAAGCATTATTCCGCTCATTGACATATTGTAAGTTAAAATTTTTCCACTACACCTTGAATGCATTTTGAATAGGAGTTTATATAAAAATAAATAGATCCAATGACAACTTTTATTACAGCAATTAACATATCTGAAAGATACAAGCCATGTTACAAATCAATTGATAACAGGTTCAACTCCTACTCACATAGTACAAATCACACAAATGAGTAAATTAATGATCCATAAATTTTAAAAAAGGATCAATACTTATATACAACTTTATTTTGCCCTAGCCCAATCTTACATAAACTATATATTGCATAAAATTTGTAAAAAAGGTAATGTTACCAACTTTAATACACTACGGTCCAATTTTACAAACCAAACGTTCGTGTGTTGTCAAGTTGTGTTTGTGTTTAAATCTTCGTTGGCATTTTACACATTCAAATTTTGCATTAACTCCACATTCATATCTTACATGTCGAGTTAAACCACGTTTTTGCTTATAACGTCTTTCACACGAACTGCAATAGAAATATGTTGTTGCATCTTCCGCCCCATAAATATTATCATCGTACCCTAAAACTAAAAAAAGAAAGATGTATTAATACATATCACTTTGAACACAGTTGAACAAATACGTTACCTTTTCTATCTTCTAACCTACACATATATGAAGGTTATGCAATCGATATTTTTTCACTATCCCTAAAACTAATTTCCTCATTTTATGTCCTTATATACGAGCGTGGATGTGTGCGTGCGTGAGCGCGTGTATGTGTCGATGTACGAGGGCGGGATGATTACTAGCCAGCCTAAGAATGAAAAAAAAGATTTTTCAACAAACATGTTTTTATTTTTCAACATAATCACCTAAACGTTCAATACCTTTTTTCCAGCGAAGTTCTAATGCTTTAATCCCATCACAAAAGAAATTTTCTTCAAAGCGAAATAGACATCTCTCGCGAATTTGACCTCCTCATCTGTTGAATATCTTTGTGCCCTAGGAAAATTTTTAGTTTAGGAAATAGACGATGGAGCTAAGTCGGGCGAAAAAGGCGGATGGGGAAGTAAATCATATTGTAATTTGCGTTTTCGTTTAACCTGTCCAGAAGATTAGCATAATATTCGCTATTTATTGTTTGCCCTTTTCGAAAGGTAATCAAGCATTACAATTCCCTTCGCATCCCAGAAAACCGAGGTCATATCCTTTCCTGCAGACTTCGTTGTCATCGCTGTCTTTGGGGCTGAACAACCAGGTTTCGTTTATTGCTTAGATTGTAGTTTTGTTTCCGGAGTATACCAAAGTTGCATCAGTGATGATAAACTTCTAGGGTGTCCCGGTCAACGTTCATCTTGAACGCTTGTTCTGTCATGTTTAAACTCAGACAGCCAACTTTTTATGGTCGAATATAATAGATGAGCAGAGTTTCCCAAAACATTCAGTAATTCATCAGGAACATCTGAATTTTTTAAACCTTCCAAATACAGAAACATTTCTCAAAATTATCCATAACAAAGAATCAAAAACTCTTTCACTCTGCGAAGCTGCTAACAACAAACTATTTGACAGATTATTGTCAGATTTTCAATGCGATCAACCTAAACATGTTAAAATTGCGCACTAATTGTTAGTGTATTACCGCCCTCGTATGTTAGTATACTCAATATCTCCAAAACGATAAAACCTATGTACTTCAAATTTCAAGTTTTCGTTTCTTCTGGAGCTGATTAGAATTTGGGAGAAACAGAGCGGCTACAAAAGGGTTTATTAGTAGTTTTTGGTGTATATCAAATTTTTCTGAAACAGCTCCATATTTCAATTATATAAAGATAAGAACATAAAAATTACAAAATTATAAATTAGTTATCAAGTATGTTTGTTCAAAATGAACAAACAAAAAAAATATAATAGGCAACAAAATATCAAAATGCGATTTAGTTAATAAAATCCTACAAATTTTAATGTAGACTGTAACCCAAATTGTTCAATAACATTAACAGGTATTGCCAAAAATGGGCACTCCGTACTCCACTTAATAAGAAATCTCGCCCAATACAAAAAAAAATGTTTGTTAGATTCATAAGGGCACTTAATATCTGTAATACGCTAAGTATTAACTTGTTTAGTACCCGACGCGTTTATTTCTATCATACAACGGAAAAAACTCCTATTTGCACACCGAGCGTCGGCCGATCCAAAGTCATCACGTAAAGGTACTACATCGTAACGGTATCAAACTTGGATCTTAATTGATTAAAGGTGGCAAATCAAAGCCAATCAGGCAAATCTGTTTTAACGAGCTGAAACGGGAATTTCCACGAGAAACACGAGCGTTTCGACTATAATTTATAATTAAAGCTTTCTGATATGATCAACATTACGAAATATAATCTAATATCATCAGACGCTGTTAAAACAGACTTAATACTTCACGGTAATTTTGATAGTTAAATCAAACGCTACTCAACAAATGATAACGACTCAATCACGTTTAACAAAATATTCCCAACCACATTTTCAAAAACATCCGCCTGATACCTAACGTAGGCAAAACTGTATAAAATATCAAGCAAAAATAATTTCTGATTTCTAATCTGTGATATTGAATAATATTCAACCTTTTTTTACGCTGAGGTAACTAAATTACACCTGTCCATATGAGTACCACACGCACATGCCAACATGCATTACAGCCTAGGCAACATAATAATTTCCTGGATTGGTGTGATGGTGGGTTAAAAATTAAAGAGAAAGGGTAATAAATAATTACATAATCTAACTTTACAATAGGGGTATATTATCTTTGGAGGAGCAAGTTGTGTAAGAGACGATACGAATATAGCGGCCCTAACAAAAAATACTATTACCGGTTTCAGGATGTAAAAAAGTCCTCAACAAGCAGAAAAGTTACGTATATCAGGTACGTCATATCCCATTGTAAGATGAAATGACAGGTCAGTAAGATGACGTAAGGGTATTGTAAGCTTGTTGTCATACAGGAAGTCATTAATACAGCTGAATATGTTATTTATAAAGACCTCGTAATCCATGACAACGAACCGTCTTCCTAGCAACCAAGAAGTACAGCATCTTTATTGTTCATGAATAAAGACAGAGATGCATTTTTGAGTACCTGCCACAACCTCATAATACATCGCCCAAATTGGGGTTGTTCTTCTAAAACCGATAAACTCTTGAATAAATATCGTACGTTACACTTTAGATGTCTTAAAATCCTCGGCATCGCTCGGATTTTAACCTGACATTTGCGTCTGTTATAATGGCTATAATATACCTAGGTATGTTAATAACTAAGTTGTATTCACAGTGGGATATTATTAATTATTGGTTACTAAGGGTTGCATAATACGTAAGTAAAACTTACCAACCTAGCAATCACGTTATTACATGCACAAAGGTAAGGTCGTATCAAAAGTAAAAAAAGTAAAACAGCTAGTATGAGTAAGGCCGGAAGCTCCATCGGTCGGTTAGGCATTAGGATACGTGGTGATGCGGCGGGTGTAGATACACAGAGAATTTAAAAGGGCACCACTTGATTTATTTTTATATCGCCCTTTGACCAAGAAAAGGGCTACGACATAGTAAGAGATACGCCACAGTTAAAAATAAAGTTGGACGCGCAGTCCACGAAGGAAATAGGCTCGGTTAGGATTTCACTCCTAAACCGAGTAATGAAGAAAACAACTATTGGTAGTTTAACACAAATCGGTTTAATCTTTGTAGATACAATTGGTAATAATAACAATAAACCCCCAAACCTTAAATGTAACAAATATGGTTAACCTAAACTCACCGAAAGTCTACATATCAAAACGTATTCATTACAGTAGGTAAGTCCTCAAACAAGTCCACCGAGATAGGACTCATCTTTTTCTAGCGCCTCGTCTAAATAGATACAAAACAAAAATAATTGAATCAAATTATTTTACAAAGAAATGACACTTTTTATGCAATGCGCAACATCCAGAGTTCACTCTAGAAATAAATTACATAACACAGAATAAACACAAAATAAAATAATGAGACTGTAGTTATAGGAAGAGCTCTCCTTACAACTGGCGCCTCGGTTTTAACTGAGTCAAATCATAACATAACTCAGATATAGATACCCAAAATATATTAGCCAGATGTCTACCATTGCATAAAAAAATTAAATCTGTAAATATTTAACAGGCATAACAGAAAAGTGAAGTACCAATTTTCAAGCAACGCACAAAACTGTTATTACTATTACACACAAAACTACAAGCTTAAATTAGAAGCCTAATTGAATGTCTTCAACTCTAAAACTTAACAACAAAAGAACAAAAGAAAAATTCCAGCTGAAGGCTAAAATATTCACGTTCGTGAATCATCAATATAGTTTCCTTATTTATGATAACGTTTGTTAGAACGTACAATGACAGTTTAAATATTAGTACACAGCAAGTGAAAGAACTCAAATAATAAGTTCAACAGTTAAATTTTTCAGTAATATTAAATCATTACTTTAATCACCCAGTATAAATCGTTTTAATTTACAAAACGTCAGTATTACATTATAATATGGATCTCCCCATGTAACACACTCTGTTCAGTATTCGGTAGAAACGAAGAATTGCTGGTTATGCGTTCATAATCCCAGATGAGAAGCAGTATCTCATTTACACGTGAACGATCCGTTACAGCATTGATCTGAAGAAGTGATAAAGAAACAACCTAGAGAATCAAATGTTTTAGATACGAAGAGATTATGAAGTATAACGAATGTCATTTTTCAAATGTGGAGAGTATAAAACCTACATTACGCTACATGTAAGATTCTCTCTCACATACCTCGTTTCTAACAATGCATATTTTCCGTCACAAAATGGCGTTCCTTTTCAAAAAAGAAAAGGTCACCTACTATCGATAACCAATCGAAATCTTATTGTTTTCCTAAGTTTGAATTTATTGCATACCTATTTATTTCGCTCATCGTTGCCATATTTCCCAATTCGTACCCGAGTATAGTGTGTTGCCTACCAACAGGCATAAGAAATTCTTTGCTTCTCAAAGAAACGTAAAACCACGAAGTTGACACGTTACAACGTACTTGGAACGTTACTTTCCATTGCATGCGCGTTAACTACATAAAGATCACTTACGAAATTAGTAGCAAAAACAGTGTTTTTAAAAAATATTATGAAAATATATTATTTTGAATTTAATAAATCAAAGATAAAATATTTAAATAACCTCAAATAATAGCAAAATTACTAAAAAAATCTAGCTAATACTTAAAAAGTTTATTATATAAGCGACATTTAATTCATGAAATATAATAATTAATTATAATTGTTATAACAAAGTAATAATTTGTAACTAACAATACCTTCTGGAAAAAAATATAATTAAATTGACTAAAACAGAATTAAAACAAACAATGATAGATCACCAAAACATGGGTCATATTTTTTAGAGCTTGGGTGAGCGTCTACCGAGATCCTTCACATGATTATAATACGAAATTCCATACACTGAACTTCTGTAATAAGCAACTGGCCTAAGTCGGTACGTAAATGTATCAAACACTTGCTAGACAATGTTTTGTACTTTACACATTTCAAGGGCTTACTCTTCTAACGCCAAGGGTATAATATGATGTGATGGTATAAGGTATAAAAACTGTTTTAATAATATAATAAAGAAATAAGTGTAAAAATGTTCTCCGAAACAAATCGTTAAACTAACTGGGGATACAAACCATTCACCAAAAATAATGCCTTTAATTCAGCCTGTCGTTCAATCTTTTGATTTGCTTAATTACCACAATTTCTGCTAGATTACTTCCACTGAACATCAATATAAAAAAATTGCAATGTAACACTAATAAAAATGATCTCGAACGCCAAGTTATTTTTTAATTATGCTCGGAATAACTAAACCGAGGTAGTTTACAATAAAAATTCTATCAAAATGTAAAAATAAAAATATATACAGACTATGTTTATTAACATGTAAAATTAGGATTAAATAAAATACATCTTAAAACTAGTTATAGCCTTAAATTGCTAAGTAATTGTTAGAAATATAAATACCTGTTCGTAACATTTTGTACACAAACTTTTTAATAACCTCTGCTATCTAAACGTTTACGGAAATGTCAACTAAGGTGATGTCATCTTTGCACCAATATTGCGCAACATTTCGAAATAATACTTTACGTTTAAACCACACCCAAACTGGAATTTTATTTCTTATAAATTTGTCTTCTTGAAATTGAATAAACCAATATTTATTTCATTCTTTGGAAGATTCAAAATAAATAATGGTATCCACATTCAGATCTGCATTAAAAGCAAAACACCATCATAAAATGAAAGCGTACGTAACAGTAGAATTAATAGTGCAATCAAAAGCGGTAAAATTAAAAATGTAAAAGTAAAAAAAAAGAAAGTGCCTGAAAAGAGCAAATGTTTTAATTTTTAATATAATGCGTTAAAATATAGCTTACCATCAAATCAATGGCACTTTTCACTAAATTTAGGTGGAAACCCAAAAATTGCTTTCTAATCAACACAACCTTCATCAGGAAGTGAAAAAATAGACGCTTTGGAAGTTGGATGATGTAGCCGTGCGCGAAAAATTTTCCCAAAGAATTAACTCAACGATGACGCATTGCGCGAACATATTGAGCAGAAAAAGTAATTTAAAGAAGTGAGAATATAAACCTTTAAGAAGATATGCACTTTAAGTTACGCCAAAATGCAAATTAAGTTGCCTACCTCATACTTACAAATCATTAATAAATAAAATGTTTCTTATATTTACAACTAAATGAATGAAAAACCTAAATTACGGTATATTTAATACAACTCAAAATGGGTTGTTACAAGGATACTTTGGGATTTGATGCGGACAGAAAGGGAAGCGTATTGCAAAGAAGAGCAGTCTAGGACGTAGGAAAAACACATATGGTTCTTAATAAAATTTAGCAAATGTTTTTAAAACAGGTCGTTTAATTATGAAAAGTAGAGTCATTACAACAGCATATCCTATTTTAGGTGTGTATTATGACTATTAAAAAAGCGTAAACATTTTTTAATATTAATGTGAATTTATTAAAAAACATATCACTCCGTCACAATAAAGAAAATTATTCAATAGTGATAGATTGAAATGAGCATCATTTTTGATCAAAGTAGTACTTATTAGAAAACATGCATTTGTTTAATTTCCGATGCCTTGTCATATTATTCTTTTGAGAAAATCTCCGATGACATAAATCGCACTGGAACTTCGGTTCAACATTGACACATTCATTTACAATATGACGATTTAGATGCGTTTTATGTTTGTAGGATAATCCACATTTACGACATACGTGGCGATTCGATTCTTCAAAATTGTATATAATCCCTTTTTCTAGAATGATATTTCAATTAGTTTTTTTTTCCTTATTCATTAATTTAGGTTAAGAATGCTGACGTATGAACTGGAGCTGTCTTTACGTCAACTTTCTTGATACCATGCTTACCACAACAATTACATGCATTTATTTGTGCTACGAAAATTCATTAATAAAGTTTAAATTAAGTAGGTACCTTACATAGTTACAGCAATACGTATGTATATCACATATCTCACGGAACAACTTTGTGTTTACCAATCAAGTGTTTTTTAATATTCCCTTTTATTTTAGATTTATACATGCACCCGTCAACGGTGCATGAATAACTAGGCTTTTCTCCACATTCATATCGTTTATGAGAATACAGGGATGTAGATCTTAAGTAACAACGCCCACATGCTTCGCATTTATAATTTTTTTCAGTTAAATTGTCCGTTTCTAAAATATAAAAATAATTAGTAGTTGTCTAATATTCTTATGTTTATTCAATTTTAAAATTTTTATTTCTCATATGTGTATAAGGGGGTCCGTTGTAGAAAGGTTCCTACACGCTCATAAACAAACAAGAAGTTTTCAACAAATATATTTAATCAAAATAAAAGAATTACACTAATTCAGAATATTTATCATTTAAAATGTACCGACAGATGCCTACGAAGGTGCCCCCTTCTTTTAAACTTACGACCGCAAGTTTGGCACTGAAATTGTGGTTCTTTCCCGCATTCATATTTAACATGCCAATTCAGATAATATTGCTTCTTATAGGATGACTTGCACCTTAAGCAGACCGCACGATTACTAGTTTCAGATGATTTTAAGTCTAAAAAAAAATAATTTAGTATGTTACAACTTAATAATTGAGGTTCAACTACTTATTTAACAATATTAGTTTAGCTCATTATTAAATTAATATTTAGTAGAACTCTTTATTAGCTGCATAACGTTTAAGGTCAGATATTGAAAAATCATACAACCTAATACAGCGAGTGCATTTTGATAATATGAACTTGCATATATCAGTTTTCTTCAATGGATACAATAATATGTTACCAAAAACTCTTGCTACGTTTCGCTTAATTGCTTTCCGTAATTATTTTATAATACGAAAAATTTTTACTTAACATTCATTATTGAATGCAATCATCAAAAACTTTGGTACCATTATCATATAGAAGCGACGTGAGGTCATTTTGGGATTGTTTCTATCTTATGGCGGACGCTTGTCTGGAGTTATTTTATATTTCCTATACGACTTATGTTCGCCGGAAACCGATAAAACAGTGCACTTCTAAATTTTGTCATTCTGGTAAAAACCTTTAATATCCATTTTCTGATTTTGACTTCTATCCTTAACCATTTATCTAGTAATAAAATACTTACCTTTTCGGGTTTTTTAATGGTGTATTTTAAATTATACAATCTAAACGTTTCGACAACACTTACAGTTATCTTCATCAGTAATAATATTATCTATTTTGTTCAAGATGTTGAAAACAATTTTAATAGGTATTACTACTGACAAAGATAACTCTAAGTGTTATCGAAACGTTTAGATTGTATAATTTAAAATACACCATTAAAAAACCCAAAAAAAATAAGTATTTTATTATGTGTGATAGTTTACATTTTCAATTATGTGCTTTGGGATAATTTAATAGAAATACTTAGGAGATTTTAGTTAAAATGCCTTAATAACAATAATTTACATAAAATGCTTTTAAGTTACAATACTAAATTAAAATACTTTAGTTACAATATTTAACTGAAGTAGCCGGAAGGATTGGATTCAAGTGTTATAGTTTGAATACATCCGAAGATATTTGAATTGAAATCGTTTGATTACCCTATATGAATTACCATAATTGATTACATTAATTACTAGAGTAAATTTATCGCTTGTGTGTATTTTAATTTCGAAGTGAAACAACATCCGGTTTTAATGCGTTGATTTTTCAACTTTTTTTAAAATTCAAAGTACCAAGTGATGTTCATTCTTATTTCTAAGTAATTCCTAGCAAATGAATTCAGTGAAATGCAATATCCTTGAAACTACTACAGTTAGTTGCGATCAACTATGCAAGTTGCGTTGTATATATTTTTGAACTCCAAACAGTTGAAGTTTGGTTACTACAAAAGGTACACATTGCTTCATATTTTGCTTAATTTCGTAGTCTTGAACTTTGACCAATACTAATTTACAATTATTGAACATTTGTGTACTTAACTGAACTGTCTCTTTTTATATCTGATATATATGAAATTTGTCTTGTGTGTATTTCTGTATAGAATATTTGTATAACTTGAACAATTAAATATAACTTATTGTGGGTTGTAAAGGGGTAAATATTCTCTTATTAGTGATTAGTACTAATTTAAATTGTATAATCAACACACCAAGGATTTAAGTGCATGTATTTAAATCGAAGTTTTTCTGTTTATATATTTGAATTTTTTTCACTTACAAGGCTATTATTATTGTCATTTTTGTATCATATTGTGTTATTTTTTAACTATTCAATTTACTGATTAAATCATGAAACATTGTTACAATTTTTATCGAATTTACCCCTCGCATACCGTAAAGAATCTGAACTACTTCTATTACCATGTCACATGCTAACTAGTGATGGGCACAATCGGATTATTTCAACAATCGAAACTTCAGCGCTCGAGTGAAATTTACAGTCGAATGATCACGTCACTTAGGCCAATCTCTCGTTTCTCAGGAGAACACGAGTTCTCAAGTCTCGCATTGCTAGGTCGGCTTAGTACAATCGGCAATCGCCACAGATGTATTACACTACGTATCCTTTCACACATTAAAACTTGAATAAGAATTATTTTTAATGTTCGTTGATGTCGAATGATTGAATAAAAGTAAATAAATCGAAATGCACGCTTTTATATTTCCAAACTAAACACGGTGCAAGCAAAAATGACCGACATATCAGGCTACAACACGACGGAGTGAGTGCTGTTTCAATCAAAAACCATTTAAATGATTTTCGCATAACCACTCAAAATATCTCCAGATATCCGTACAATCTAATAATCGATTATTTGTCATTTGAAAGGTCCCATCACTAATGCTAAGACAATCCAAACCTTGAAAAATACGTTTTACAAGTTAATCAGTATCATTTGATTAGCAATAATTGATATTTTTCAGATTTTGCAATTGCAAAAAACTTCCAATTATTAGACTAAAAGTGTCATTGCAAATGAAGTTATAGCGGTATGGCTATCTCGTGTTTCCTTTGTTATACCGGACCTGGCAAGAATAAAAGGTTTTGGTATTTTTCTTTACCGCTCAAACCAAAGTCGTATAACGGTAAGGTTTGTTAGACGTGAAGCGTACAATGAACCCGGTGCGCAATAAAAATTAAAACTGCATATCTGAAAAAAATTTGTTTCTTTCCGGAATATTATAATAATTTACTTGATTAACGTATTTGAGTAACGAATTTCTCGGATGCCACTAGGACCGCGGTAGGTAACAACGGAGTGACTTTTAGTCAATCCCAGAACAGATCGGTTCTGGGGAACTTCTGTGGAGGGTATTTCCAAATCTCAAGACGGTGGGTGTTGAATCCTAAAATCAAAATTAATTCAGACGGGTATGAGATTAATGATGAGACACAGGTAGCTGTTTCCTAAATCTACACTGAAATTCACTACAGACACGGTTATTTATCGATGACTAAATAAAGCTATGTTTTTATAAAATAAAATTTGGCATTTATATAAAACTGAAACACTATGGTGCTAAATATCGTTTACACAACAGCGGTAAAATTTTGGATACTAAATTATCTTTTTTTAGAAAGTAGTTTGTCATGGATGGCTTTTCCATGGAAGTGATTGTAATTAGTCGGCAATTAGAGGAATCGGTAATTGTAACTAATATTTTCAAAGCCAGTATTTATCAAACAAACGTAATTGTTAAAATCACAAGATTAACTGTACCACATGATCCTTTTAACTTCGGAATGCGCTTCAAATAAGTCTTGAAATAAGATGCCGGCCCATATAAGTAGCTTCATGAACTCTAGTGGTGGTCCCCTTGAACTATTTATTAATATAAAATAATTTAACTTAAGTTAATTATTTAAAATAAAATAATTAACGGTATTTTAGTTTATTATCAATAGTACATGTTATACATTGTTTAAATTATTAACACTTAATTAATCATTTTTAATGCCTAATCTTCAATTTATAAATTTTAAGTGAACAGCTTAATCTAAATACTATTAATTCAGTTACAACATTTTGGTAGCGTGGTTATTTTAAAGTTACAGCCGAAACAACCGTTCTTTCGTTGTATTGTGAGTTATTATGTGAACGAGACGCAGGTATCTTAATGTGTTATGTTTAATCAACACCTTGTTTAATTGTTTCAATAAACTGAATGCACCTACGTCGCTACCAAGGTCTTCTACAGAATAATATGAAAAGCTCGGGCCCAGACGATTTAGGAATTATCAATACCGAGCCAACACAACCGATATTCAATAAGTGTCTCCAGTACGGTCAGCTAATGCTTTTCTTATAAGTTGCAGAGTACTATTGGCGCTGAGTACAGTAAAAAGCAAGTTAATTTGTTCTGCTTGGTTACAGAAATTTCGGAAAAGCAGGAACTTTGCGCGTTCAGAACGAGGTTTTTACAATTACTGGTTTGGAAATTAAACAGAACTGAAAGATGGTGTAGAGAATCATGATGAATCTGAGGTGCATTTAAAGTCGTAGGTAAAAGAATATCCGTATTAGAGCAAATATGTACTGAAAGTAAGGAAGAAGAACTAGGGAAGGTCTTAAAAGAAATAGCATCTATAAACACTGGAAAATTTGGAAAAATTGTTCAAAAACAAAAATGTTACGTTCGGGCACAGGACAATTCTCATAAAAAGTTTTTTTGAAGATAGGGCGGATAAAATTTAAATTATGGCACAATATAGAAGGCTTCGCAGCTGATAATTATGTTTCTCTCACAGTTCGCAAAATGACAGGATGAAAGACAGAATGAACCTACTGATACACCAGAAAACATTTTCGAACGGGGACACTAGACAACAATACGTGATCAAATTTTAGATTAAATAATAGCAAATTTTGTTTCCAGTTTTGACAAAAATACAAACCATTAATAGCTTTTGGTACTGGGATATGGAAGGTGCCAACGAATTTATAACGATTAACAAGGATTTTTATCAGATTGACATGCCTCACCTGTTTATTGTCAAACGATAGCTAATGAGTTTTGAATAAGTTTTTAATAGGTTTGAACTTCTGCAAATTTTCAAAATAATTCCAGCTTCACCCGCAAATGCTGAAAAAAGTTTTAGCGTCATTAAACGAATTAAGACTGGATTCGTTAACCTATGAACCAACAAAGATTCACTGACTTAGCTTACTTCACTTTCAACACGAAAAATTTCAAATTATTCAGTTGTAACTTAGTTATGAGTTTACTTTTAAAGAAAATTCTAATTCATTTTTCAGTTGTAACTAAATATACTATAAATATAAATAAAGTAAACAAAATGTCATTATTAGTAAACGTCTGACTGTTACCTTTCAGTAAAAATTTCTATTCGCTATGTAGACCATAATAAGCAAAAGTTTTCTACCTACACATAGATAGCAAAAGGGAAAGGAAAGAACATAGATGGGTTTCGAGGATAAAAATGAGAGATGGTAATAAAAGTTCTGAAGCACCCCCCTCATTTTAAAAGACTTTACTCCAGTTATTATTGCATACCAGATTTCCATAAGAAAAAAATTATTATTTAAAAATGAAATAATACAGTAAGTTGTTAAGAGCGATGTTACCTTTGGTGTTGTGTGGTTTAAATATGTGAATAGTCTAAATTTGCGACACCAGTAATAAAGAGTTAATTTACATTACATTTTATTACGTAGCAATCGTGGCGCACCTAGCTACGCCCGGTGTGTCGGTCCTCCCCCACTGTTTTTATAAAAAAAATAGATAACGCAAAAACACTGCCCTCACCCAAAAGACCCAAAGTTCATTACAACTCTTCACCCCTTTCCTGGTGTATCGATGAATGGTTTAGAAATTCGTAAACGGAAAACAAACATTCAAACATAGAGACGTTTATAGAGAAGCAGAAGATGTTTAAACACATTAAAAGTAAACTCGGGTTAATCAAAACCAGCACCAATACGAGCAAGCCCATAAAGAACGAAAGACCTACTAACGTGTATGGTACTAAAACAAACGAAATACACGCAAGTACCACACAAACAAAATAAATAAAACAGAATGCCTTTCAATTCCTCAGTCATTATTATCAGCGGTATGCCACTTTGAACATTGCTGATTTTACGCATTATTGCAAATAATGTTTTAAAACAAGTGTTCCTAAACCAAGGTCGTAAATCTATTTGATTAACTTGAAAGGACCACTTCAAGTGATTTTAATGTAATCCTGAGCGTTAAGGAAGAAGAAAAGCTGTGTGCGATATAATGTCATTACTCTATACGTTGCAAGGGTAGAAATGAGTAAATTTTTGGAGTACCATTTTATTACTCATTGTCCTGTTAAAATAAAAAAATTTGTTGCAACCCATCCAATTTCAGAACCATCAACTTCCAATAATGTTTTACTTTACAAGTAGTTACTATACCTTTAGCTGCTCTAGTTGTTGATTTAAAAATTTAAAATTTGGCGTCTCCTGTGTTATCAACACCATTAAAGAGAATAGCACCAAAAGTAAGTACTTTTAAGTATTTGATTCACGTTCGTGCGATAGTGTATACACATAACACACCTAAATCGTTAATTTTTACACCTTATCTAAGTCTATACATTGAAGCCATTGAGCAGCATTGTTTATTTCTATTAATCTTGTATATCGAGTAATTACGAGCAAACTGGAAAAGAATTGGGGAAAACGTTCATTTGATTAAAACTTTAAAAGTCCTGTGGTAATGTTAAATGTTTTAGCAACATATGCCGTTTGTAGCTGGATTTATACTTAGTTGTGTAAATACAACCTTCCATTTTGCATTTGTACATAATTGGTGTGCCACAGTTTCTAATGTGTTTTTCCAAGGAAATTATGTTGATGTAGTGTTTTCCACATTTATTACAAAACGCGCCACCTAAAACAAAAAAAAATTGTTAAAAATATCTTACGCAACAAATAATGCAAAGGAAAAAATACATTCGTGTGCTTATGACCACTACTTTTCCTTATTGTGAAGAAACTGTAGCCTTTCGACGTTTCGCTACTAGAGCCATATAGAAAAAAATATTTTATTCATTGATTACTTTTATAAGCGACCAATTCATTATTCATAAGTAGGAAACGTGATTAACATGTTCAATTCAAATGTTCAGTTAATCCTTTCGCATTAGAAAGCATGACATAAATAAAAATACGTACGTTTTGAAATGAGGGAATTTTTTTAAGTTGGTAGTATTATTCAGGTTCACCTGTGATTACAAACAGAACACGTACAAGTTAGAGTAATTCTCTAAAAAATTCTATCGTAACTTAAAAGTAATAGTTTACTTACACAGATTTAACTCTCCTACCGGCCATGAATATACGCCACTGCTACCTAACCTAAGGTTTATAGATGAGTGTCGATTTTGTCAATTTTGGCAAGCACCATTCTACATAAATTGTACAGAATAGGTTAGTGTGGGGTAAAGTTGACCTTATTACAGTATAATTTTAAACCGGATTAACAAGTACCAGCTGTAATAAAAAAACTTGGTAACGCAAGGTAGTCCCAAGATTACAGTAGTAGTAAATTTAGTAGTCATTAAATTAGATTTATAAGATTATACAATTAATTTTAGTGTAAACCGTTTCAGTGCATTTCTCCCATGTTATTTGATTTTTATTACTAGGTGGATATTAGCGCTCGTTTCTGTAAAATATACGAGTGTAAGTGATATCATAAACTTATTTATCCATTAAGTAGCGGTAATGCTCTTCAATGGGATTATTTAAACACATTTTAACGCACTTCTTAACTTTTACAGTAAATGGTAAGAATTGTCTTTAACCGATACATCTTGATCATAGTGGAATTTAGGACATTTACTTTACCGTTTTATGTAAGAATAAGTGTGAATTTTGAAAAAGAATTCCAAATTTTTGATAATTTACTACGATCTCCCACCACCTTCGGGGAGATCAGCCGGCAATTATTCTTATTTTAATAAGCCTACGAGACTGCGAATTTATTATGTATCATACAACGACTCTTCTAACATTTGGATTAGTACATCATAGTAACCATCTTTACTTATCCGTTCATCGTAATACCACCTACAAATTTACAAATATTTCCAACTGATTTGAAGTGACAGTGTGATGGAGGTAGCCGTAGTATGAAGTGTTAAATTAGCACATTCCTTACGCTTTTAAGTAGAAGTATTCCATACCGCGCCAAATATGCCTTACCCTATTTTCGCTTATTTTTGACATATACATACTATAGTTCTTATTTCTCCACCAATACCGCGTGTTGGAACGACAAAGATATGTGTTAAATTAGCACATTCCTTACGCTTTTAAGTAGAAGTATTCCATACCGCGCTAAATATGCCTTACCCTATTGTTGCTTATTTTTGACATATACATACTATAGTTCTTATTTCTCCACCAATACCGCGTGTTGGAACGACAAAGATATCTGACTTCACGAGGAATATTACTATAAGCGCTAATGCGTTTTTCGCTAAAAAAAACATGAATATTGCAAATCATTTATTTACTACTTATTTTATTTTCCATATTTACAAATATTATGTAATTTCCTTAAAAAAACAAATCCAGATTACCTATAATGCTATAATAAAAATGGTTGGCATTTCATAAAGCACAAGAATATATAATGGTTTTTTATACTTTATTTTTAGCGTGCTTATTGTAAACATGTCTTTTTAAACTTGATTTGTGACAGGTTCGGTAGTTACATGATGTACAAGCAAATTGAGGATTTTTCTGACACTCATATTTTTTATGATTATACAGTGAAGTAGCGTATTTGTACCTTTTTCCGCAATTATCACAGAGATGTGAAATGTTATGTAGTTGTTGATCTAAAAATTAATATATTAGTATAAACACAATTATTAAAGTTAACACAAATAGTCTTAAGTGTAATTGCAACTAATTGGATGATGTATAAAATTCAGTAAATTACAGCAAAAAAAAATACTTTGTGATCTTTACTACGAATAAAACGTAGTGTGATTTAAAGACCAAGATCTAATGAGAATATTACATCCGACAACCGCGAACACTACAACTGTATGTTTAATGCAACTTCGAGAGATAATGAAAATGAGGTAGTTTACATAAGGATGCGCGGTATTGCCTTACGTTATGGTTATCACTTGTCAGGGAGCACTAGCCCAATAAACACCAAAACGAACGTTTGTGGTTTCTAGTAATTATCACACAAATTCTAAACAAAACTATACTCTATAAATAAATTAGTATTAAAAACTGGAAAATTAGTTTTATTCAGGTATTAAAAACAGCTTGTTAGATCATAAAAAAAACGGGTAAGCCATAAATTTAAAACAGAGACACAATAATCTTTTGTTATATAATTTCTAATTTGTATTGCATATATAACTATCATACAAAACGAACTCTGATACGATTAAAATTCATACATGAATACGTAAATGACGAGTTAGATGATGTTTATAATAAAAATATGCTGCACAATAATTACAAAAAAATTTCGGATCTTTTCCACATACGACTGATAAATGATTAGTAACAGATTTTCGATGCTGATATAATCTTCCGCACTTTGGGCATGAATACTGTTTGTTAGGATTGGATTCATGCGCTAAAACATAATGAGATCAAAATTATTAATAATTTAGTGTTACAACATGCAATTGAATACAACACAAAAACCACTACTAGTACAATTTTCCTTCCTGCTACAAAATATCTCCTCCATACAATGCATCAGAATCTGAAAAAGAGGCATCATTTTTATTAAAATCTTTGTTAAGGATTGTTACGTTTTCTATTTATTGTAATGGGACTATATTTCCACCTAGGGAATTAACTGGACTGAAGGAAAAGGGAAAAGGCCAAGTATTTCATTCCCTCCTCAAGGGGGAAGGCGAGCTGCTTGAGCTTTCCAAACTCCTTCAGTCACAATCATCGATTCCCAGCGTACATACATACACTATATATAGGATCGGAAGGAACAGAGTAGGGTTCTGAGGGGGAAAATACCACCCCAGCATTCAACTAAGTAGCCGCACATAGTGTGCGTATAGTGGCCATGCCGCCACATGTGTATGAGGAAAACCCCTTGAAAACACCTCATACAGGATAGACGCTAACGGGAATTCAACCCACTACCTTCCGAATGCTAAGTAGGTCGTGTCATCACATCTCTACTAGCTCGGTTCTTGTAAAGGCAATTTTCTATTAGTTAAATTTCTCAAATACCTAGAGTTCCAATACGTTTAAAAATCAGTACAAATCTAAGAAGCGCTCGTAAGGGGGAGAAAATGAAAAAAAAAATCGATTTTCTGATTTTATTTTTTATTAAAACTACAATATTTCAGAAACATTTTACGACCGTTCGCACTTGTTCTGAGCAGTGGAAGTGGTAAATAAAATATTAAAAAATGTATAGCTAGTTCATAATTACTGACCACCACTCTCATACACGTTGTCGTCAACCAAGTTTAGTTCTAATTTTCTTCGCGCTTTACTTTTGGCCAGTCTCACTTCTTTAGACTCTTTTTTTAATTTATAACTTGAGCTAATAAGTCTCTTACTATCCAATTTTTTTAGTGCAGTTGTACAATTTTGAGTGGGTTTTATGCCTAGCATTTGCAAGACTCTCCATAGAAAAATTTGACCCATGTGGAATGTTCTCACAGCCTCGTATGCGTCCAAACGTGCTGTGGCCAGAAAATTCTTTTTGAACAATTTTCCATAGCGAGTTGTATCACTCGTTGAGATGAGATTGCCCGTGGACGCAGTTCTTTAGCAGCTTGGTATTTTATAAAACACAAGGTTATAAACAAAATTATAAAACATAAAATGACGTCCTACAATAGCTAACAGCAAGAAAAACACTGGACGAGTGTAGATCGATTAGACGTAGTTGACCGCTTGAACTTGAGTCGCTCTCCTGAAAAATCATGCTTTTAATCACTCAAGCTGAGAAAAAGGAACATAAAGTTGCCTATCTTTACATGGAAAATACCAAGGTACCTCTCGCCTTAACACTCGTGATCATTTCTACATATTTACATGTTCAACTTATTCACATAATTTCGTCTTGTAGAGTAAATACTCTACTCTCCTATCCACCTTCCGGATTGAACACCACAGTCTTAGTTTTGTTCCGTTTACTTTTAGGTCCATGCTCTCACAGACTGTATCAAACTTTGTAGCTCATCCGCACTGTCACTTAATAAGACTGTGTCATCTGCATACACCAGAAGTCGTAGATTTACGTCACCAACCATTACACCTTTTGTATCGGCACATGCTCGTCTAACACATTTATCCATGTATACATTGAATAACCATAGTGACATCACACAGCATTGTAGCACTCCTTGCTCAATATTAAAGTATTCACTCACACCTCCTCTCACCCTAATGCATGCCCGACTACCATTGTATACTACCCTTATTCCATTTATCAGATCTTTATTTACGTCATATTCATTGAATATTTCCCACAGCTTCTCCCTATTCACTCTGTCGTATGTTTTTCCAGATCTACAAACGCACAGTACAGCTTCCTTTTACCCTTAAACACTTTTCGATCACCTGCTGGAGAGAACCATCTAATCGACACATCCTCTCCCTGGCACATCCCAAATCTTAGTTTGTGTAGTTTCTTGTAGTCTATCAATTAGAATTCTTCCAAATACTTTACCAGGCACGCTGAGCAAACTTATTCCTCTGTAGTTCTTGCAATCACTCTTGTTCCCCTTACCCTTATACAGTGGTACAATGATAGCGCTCTTCCAATCCTCGGTACTTTTCCCCACATAAGGCATACATTGAATAGTACACACAATCTTCGTATAAGCTTTAGGCCCCCATACTTTAGCATTTCACCAGTGATTTCATCTACGCCTGATCCCCTGCTGTTTTTCAACCTTCCTAAGGTTTTCGCTACCTCATTTATCCCAATATCCTCAGTTTCATTCACCATTCCTTCTACATTCTCCTTATTTAACCATGCAGTCTTTTGGGCCACGTTTTGTATTTTTGACCCATTTCCAGAAGAGTTTTTTTGTTTCCCTCAAAATCATTCTGCATTTCCTCTCCTTCCACAGCCATCACTTTCTCTTTACTTATTCTCACTGTCCCTTCGCTTCTTTGTTTCTTAATCTGTACACCTCATACAATCGCTTTTTCTCAATCTCATGTTTTGCAGCAATCATTACCATGTACGCATTTTTTTTCTTACATACTGCGTTTTTTATTTACTCATTCCACCAAGTACATTTTTTCTGTCTACCTAGAATCGCCCTTACGCATATCCGCACGGGACAGTTGACAACACAGTTTTTCAAGCTTATCCATGCACTTTTAACGTCAGTGTCTTTTATTTGTTCGTTCCACACTGTTTCACAGCATCTGCGTATTTCATTCTCGCACCATTATCCACTAGTTTGTCTACCCTAATTCTGGACGTTCGCACTACTTTTGATTTCCTTCTTCACACCCACTTTTGCCCTAAACACACTCTCGATATAACCAAAAGTGGTCCGATCCACACTCGATTCGCGCATTACTTGTCTTTCACCAGGTTTCTAAGCCGTTCATCATACACTATCAAGTCTATCATACTTTTAGATTCACCTCTTCGCCATGTATACATATGCACATTTTATGTTTAAACCACGTATTAGATAATAAACACGTTTCTCTCCACACAGATGTTCACCAGGTGTTCACTCGTTAACTCTTTGGTCTCCGAACTTTCCTAGAACGCGTTCAGTATGTTCTCTCTGGACACCTACCCATCCGTTCATATCCCCACCATCATCACTCTTTCGTTTGGCTTACATACGTTCAACACGTTCTCTACCTCATTCCAGAAGTTCTCACGCTTCTGGTCTCTTTCTCCATTCACCTGTGCATAGCATGCAATAAGAAAAATTCTTCGAAACTTTCATTCTAACCCATATTAACCGGGGAGATACCAATTCATACTGTTTAACACATCTTTTCGCTCTTTCACGTACGATCAGCCCAACTCCTTTTGCGCCATGCACTTCAGTCTCAACTCCTGACTATTGTGCTACGTTGCCATCCTCCATCTCCACAGCATCTTTTCCTTTGCGCTTTGTCCCCGATACACACAGAATATCAAGGTGTCTTTCTTACATTCCATTCGCAATTTCAAATTATTTAAAATGCATACCTCTAACATTCCACGTACCTAATCGCCACTCATTCCTGGCACAGTCGTCGGAGACGGGGCCTGTCTGTTTCGACCTTAACCGCGCCTTGTAGCCAGGTCGATCTGAGGCAATTGTATTATTCTCTTGAGTAATACCATAGCGAGCAGACCGGTCACTTACATATCCTTCAATGACATCACGTTTCAACCAGAATGTTTCCCACGCGATTCCTGGCTCTCGCGCCTGTCACCGGATGCTGTTATTTATTTGCGACCAAATCACAGTATTCTTCTAATAATATTTCAGAAACAACACGTGAAAAATATGTATATATACAGGGTGTTCCTCGTATTTCTTCTGCCATGCCCAAACGGTTTGAGATCGCGCACTCTGTAAAAATATTTACCGCTATATAGGGTGTTTCACAAATATGTGGCATACTAAAATTCCGTTTTTTAAATAGCACGTTTGTATACTTTACCGGATACATCGATTTGGACTCCCGAGACAAGAAAATATGTGGGTTTATTATGAACCTGAAGAGATTTATGATCCATTTTCTACAAAAAACAGGTCATCTTTGAGAATTTCTTGTGAATTGACCAAATTACATTTTGCAAATTAGAGCTA